>QGOD01000062.1:46978-81255 GCA_003313065.1 Sarcodon sp. MG97 | reverse complement strand
AGAGGAAAGATTCCACCCGAGAAAACAGGAAGAAATCCATAAAAAAGAGGGTTAAATACTGTAATACATTGTTATAATTCCAAGAACGTGTAAAGGCGATGCAAACGGAAAGAAATAGAAGGGTTGCCGCGAAAAGAACAGGTGTTTTCAGATGAGAGACAGGGATCGTTGACTGACGAGCGAAGCTCTACTTACCTGGAGATCTGAGAATATGGAATCTTGACAGGAATTTTGCCAGGGCCTTGACGAAAAACGAGCTCGGCCTAGACGAGCATCAGTGACATCTGCTACAACTGTGGCATCATCGATGACCCAAGGGAGCGTCGTGAGCCTGCGAATGATATGAGCGAAGCTCACTCCAAGCCCGGATCCTCGTGGCTTGACCGAGCCGCCTTACCCTGGAACCACAGAAATGGCCGGTCGGCCCGGCCCACGCGACAATCTCATTCTTTGTGCAAAAATTAGACATTCAAGGAGGGTACGAGACCACCGAGGCACTCTTGTCTGGAAATGCAACTAACAAGGCTCGAAGCAGATGTTCTAGGTGTCCATGCTTTGGGCAAATCGTTTGTTAACCAGCCAGCTCGGCCAGGCTGAATGGAACTCATTTGTGCTTTGAACTTCTAATCCCAAGAGTAACCCCGCCTCTTGAAGACGGGTTTTTGCACTGTCTAGCGGTCCGGTACCATCATTCAGTACTGGCGTTGTTCCTAGCAGAGCCGTGATTGGAGATGTGCGATTACAAGTTCAGTTTCATTGAGTTGAATTAGTAAGTACATAGAACCTTAGAACCGTAACTTGCATTGTATCAATTATCCTGTTTAGTGTTTTTCCCTCCCGCGGAACATCTTTATGACGCGGTAATCTCTCAGCTCGTCGGTCGATAAGATAGCCTACCCAGCCATCGTGACCATTCGCAAGAATGACGTTGTATGTATTCGGCATGAGCAACTTTGATGGCTACAAGCCCATATATTTACCCAGGTAACAGGTCGCAAATCGACGCCGCATATACTGCTTCGTGAACTATGTCTACCCAAACAGTTACTGTTGCACCTGCAGAACCAGTTCTGAAGCTCAACTCTGGGCTTCAACCTGCTGAGGTCAAGCTACAGGACCAAGGCGACTACCAATTTGCTCATCTATTACCTGTCTTTCCTCACGACGAGCATTACCCTCCACTCGAGCCTTATGAGCACAATGATCCCGGTCATCGCGCGCTCACCCATGAAGACCCTCTTGCGTACATAAAAAATGCCACTAGTGTCTCCGATGTCACACCAACCATCGGCACAGAAGTGAGGGGTATTCAATTGGATCAATTGGATTCCGACGCTCGAGACGAGCTAGCTCTCCATGTAATGTCGCTGTGCTTGTTATCCGAACACGCCCAGATAATATTTCTTTGATCACAGGTTGCCCGACGCGGACTTTTGGTATTCAGAGACCAGGAAAGCTTTATCAGCCGGCCGCCAGAAGACTACTTGGCTTGGGGTAGATACTTTGGTCGGCAAGTTATTTTAATATGTTTCATTTTACGTTAACAGCTCACGACTGGGTTCAACTCAGACTGCATATCCATCCCACGTCAGGGCACCCCCAAAACTATCCCGAATTACATCTAGTTTATAGGGATGGCACGTCTACCTTCAACTATGAACGGAACGAGTCCCTGGCGTCCACCCTTTGGCATAGTGATGTCTCTTACGAATTGCAACCACCTGGTGAACAGATGCCTTATACATAATTACAATACTGTATCGAGCAACTTACATTATTTATTCCAGGACTCACTACGTTTTTCCTCGTTGACCAGCCAACTTCAGGCGGTGATACCTTGTTTTCATCGCAGGTCAATACTCTGAAGAGATTATCGCCTCAATTTGTTGCTTTCCTGCGAAATTTGAAGGCAGTCCACTCTGGAGTTGCTCAAGTACGCCTATATTCTGACTTCCAATTGTCAATTCTGACTAGCAGACAGGCCGAATACTCGCGTTCAGGAAAAAGAGGAGGGGTTGTTCGTCGCGAACCCGTGGAGAACATCCATCCTGTCATCCGTAGACACCCCGTTACTGGACAAGAGGCGCTCTACGTCAACAGACAATTTACCCGCCGTATCATTGACTTGAAAAAAGAAGAATCAGGTAAATTTCGACCATCTTGATCTTGACACAGACTGTAAATTGTTGTGTAGACGCAATATTGAACTTGCTCTACGACCATATAGAAAAGAGCGCCGATTCGCAGGCAAGAGTCAGGTGGTCCCCAGGAACAGTTGTTATGTGGGACAACCGTGTACTTACTCATGTGAGCAGTGTTGCTGTTGTTTTCATTCTTATCCTGACTCGGGGGAATCAGTCTGCGATTCTCGACTTCGAGACGGATACGAAGGCACGCCGTCATGGCGTGCGCATCACACCACAAGCAGAGAGGCCCATTGCGGCCTGAGCTTGGTTTGATCGGTCGTCTTTCGTCCATTAAATGAATAAATTATGTAAACAGGAGGAATTTGCTGTACAGAATTTAGTGGTAACTTTTGTGAGAATTTGATATTTCCTAAAATAGGAATAGGAATTCCGGACGACAAGTAGGGTGGGGATCGTCCAAATCCGAACTACTTGGCTGAATGTCTCTATCTTCGACCTACTATCTGCCATTTCTTGCCATATGCATTGTTGTGTTGAAGGAGCTCAATTCCGTGGTCACGGAACCCTATATGGTACTTGAAGGCGCGCATCTCCAACACATAAATTTAAACGGTTTGCCAGGATGAGCCCTTTCACGTACCTCAAGCCCAAGCATATTGTCAAGGCGATTACGGAACATGGGACCCGAAAATCACGACGCCTCCAGGGCTGTGAGTCGTCGCTTGTCTGGTGTCAAGGTTGCTTACCGTTGGCACGCAGATACATCTTGAGCATCATACTGAAGAAAATATTCGTGTTCAAATGCAATCTGGCCGTGCTTCGTTTGACACCTTTATTGACGTTGCTTGCACTGCCTTTTGCTTTGACCCGTCTTATTTGTTACCACCAGCGCGTAAGGTCGCCAACTTCCGTTTTTGCAACGACTGCGGAATCCATTGTTCTGTCTACCTTTCCGGTTGCTTGGTTCTTCGGCTTCCTTTACTATACAGATGTTCCTAGCTTGCTGGGTGTCGTCTTGTCAATATCAGCTGCGGTTAAAAGCAAACACTGGCTGGCTGCGCTGGTACGTCGAGCATGGGCCCAACATGTCGTAATCAAGATTGATAAACAATAAGGCCGTCAGTTCGGCTCATTTAGTTGTACCTTCAGGCAAACCAATATTGTCTGGCTGCTCTATGGCTACGCCTCCAGTCAGCTCATGTATTTTCGATTTCGGCCGGCGTCAGTTGCCGATCCGAATACGGCAAAGCTATATGATCCACCTGCATTGAATGCGTCACTTTGTGAGCGTCTTCCACCTGCCTTGGGGATATATGCGCTTATATCAATTGTCCTTTCGAGTGGATCTTGTTCGAGCAGTGCTCAGCGTTCCAGCCGTGATCTTGGAGATATTACCTGCATTTATACCCTACTCAGTAGTCTTGGGCCTTTTCGGAGTATTCGTTATGTGGAATGGGGGTATCGTGCTTGGTATCTGGCTGCCATTTCTTTCATGCCTCGGAAACTGATCCATTTTGACAGGTGATAAATCGAATCATGTCCCAACTCTTCACATACCTCAACTATATTATTTTGTTGCGTTCTCTACGCTCATGGGCTGGCCTGTTCTCATATCAAGGAAAGACGGTGTTCGAAAATTGATCCATGATGTTTACGCGAGGATGTTCGGTAGTGCAAGGTGCGTGTGGTGGATTCGGTCAAGTGACATGGCTCATGGGTCCCCAGGCAGGCTTTCGTAACAGTTATACTAAGCGCCGCAATGGCACTGACGGTACATCTATACACGTGAGCGATATCATCTTCAGTTGCAAAGCTACGATGGTCAGCTCGTTTTAGGATCCACCATCCATTCTTGTTGTCGGACAATCGACATTATACGTTCTATGTTTGGCATAGGGTGTATATGTTGCATCCCGCTGTGCCTTACATGTTGGTTCCTGGCTATTTAATATGTATTTGGGCGTGGTTCTTGCGTGTTGGTAGGTGCATCCTCGTTCTAATCTTCACTACTATGGTATTTATAACGTCATTACAGGAAATGATCAAACGCTCCTACAGACCCTCCTTCTTCCTGCTTGCCTTCTTCCTATTCTTTTGCCTACACCTCTATTAGAACCCCGGTACTTCTTGATCCCATATATATTATTACGAGCACAGGTTGTTGATATGCCGTCCTGGGGGGTTGCATTGGAAGGGCTTTGGTACGCCTGTATCAATGCCGTAACGATGTGGATATTCTTGTATCGTGAGCGAGAAGGAGGTGTTCGGTTCATGTGGTAGATAATCACCGTCTGTAATTCAGTCAAAAAAATGTGGCATTGGTGCGACTGTCACAGACACATGACGTGTAACGCCTCTTTCCTGTTTGGGGCAAGTTCAAACTTCGATCAAATCTTGTGGAAATTCAAGTGATTGACCACCTTGAAGTTGAGCGTTGCTGCGAGCAACATAACCCATTAGACACGAGTTCGTACACTTCTGTGCTGCAGATCTTTGCTTCATCTCATTTAATCGTCTCCAGCAAACTAACATGCCTTCCTCTGACCCCGCCAAAGCGAGTGGCGCTGTGCGTCCGCCCAAGCAAGCTACCAGAGTCCGCCATTCCATCACGCTCTCCTCTGTTAGCAAAGCATTAGCAGATGTCATGAACAAGGATAGTGGGAAATCTGGTGCCTCTGAAAAACTTGTCAAAAAGTCGAAGGATGTTGGTTCGCGCCATAGTAGTCGGTTGAGCGTTATGGGAGTCGCGGCGCGGGCATCCATTGACGTCTTGCCTGTACGAAGAGACCCTCCGGAGACGGATACGATAACGCGGCATACTCGTGCTTCGTCAAAGGCAAGAGGTACCTCTTCTGAAGAGGGGTCGGCTAGGATGGCGGACATCAACAGCGACATTTTCCTTGGTCGCAATGCTGGCCTCAAGCCCAAACCTAATAACTCTGCCCTACCCAAATTGCGTCCGAGATCTGTCGAGCCATCCAGTAAAGGACCGCCCACGCCTCCACTTGTGGGCACTCGGCGGAAGCTCAGTTCTTCCCCGACGGAGAAGGCGAAGGAGAGGCTGTCGTCTTCTTCTTCTTCTGAGACGCCCCAGAGGCCCGTCAGCCCTCCCAAACGGACATTAAAGCAGCATACGCGGGCATCGTCTGACACACCGTCGGTTATGTCTAAAAAGGAAAACGGCGTGTCTCTGTCCAAGCTGAAGACATTGCCTGCTAGGCCACCAGCAACAATATCGGCGGGAACCGTTGTACCCCTACCGCCTTCTTCCACATCTGACTCGCCCGTCTCGCATTCTCCTTCGACTCCCACAAGAAAAAGAGTTCTGGGTGGTGTCGGTAATGGTCTTCACAGCGTACCGTCAAGTCCTTTACGGGGCCCGCCTTCTTCGCCGTCGAGAAAATTCCTACGTAAGGATGAGTCTAGTGCGACAACTAGTTCGGATTCCCCATCTGGGCCTAACACACCCAGCCAGACTGAAGGAGATAGCTACGATAGCATTGATGTCGAATTTATGCTAGGCCATGTAGTTTCGCCCACAGCCCCTACTCCCGCATTACCACGGATTAAAGCCTCGCGCGAAAGCAAACAAAAGGACCCAACCACTCCAACTCGTCTTACCAACTTCCTCCCAAATCGTTCCAACCTCTCTTACCTTTCTCCTCTTCCACCATCTGGAGACAGCCCTCCGTCTCTTCGGCCCAAATCGAAAAATCCTGGAAATGATCGCGGATCTTTATTATCTTGGGAACAATTAGCAGCCCACACATCAATTAACCAAGATGTCGATGTCGACCACATGTTATCAGAGATTCCAGCACCATTCATCTCAGGCCCGGGATCGCCTACTCCGAGCACTGCATTCGAGCTACCAGACAGTCCGAGTCTGAGTACAAGCGCGCTGTCCTCTCCGGCTGGTTACCAACCTATATCCCGTATCCTTCTTCCTGATGTCACGCCTTCTCCTGCTGTACATCGTAGTGGACTATTTGACAAATCTCTAGCATCCCCAGCGGAGGATACTGGTGCGGTTGTCACCCTTCTCCGACTGCAGCTGGCATCAGCGGAGAATATGGCCAAGGAAAGATTGGAGCAGATGAAGTCCCTAGAGGACCAGCTACATACGGCCAAGCAAGCGCGTATAGCGGACGTGGAAGATTTGTCTAAACAGGTCTCTGATATGGAGTCTCAATTGCGTTGCAGTCTAGAGGCACGGGAGAAAACCGACGATGAGCGTGCTGCATACACCGCCTCGTTGGAGCATCAGCTAAGACAGCTAGTCTCTTCGCGCAATCAAGACGTCGAAGCGGCTGTAACAAAGACGAAGGCACATTCTGCCCATGCTTACAACGCAGCGATTAAAGACATGCAACAGCGGTGGGATGTTGCTTGTTATGGAGAGGAGACTGCCAATTCTTGGGCGAAGGTTCGCACCCTTACAGAGGGCCAACTCGAGCTTGTCCGCTCAAATAGGGAATTTCTGTCTGTCCTCTTGTCCGGACTGGATCACGTTGCGCAAAGCTTGCCTTTGCAGCGTGCACGTTAATTTGAGTGAGTGCAAATACCCGATTTGTTGTCATTCTGTTCATCCATCCATCTAGACATGAAATTTATGACGATTCATAACTCCCACAATCTCTCACACATCTTGACCTTTGTACTTCTACAGAATTATTAAATCCTATGCGTGTCCGTATACAAATTGCTAGCTTTATGTTTGTACAACGCCAGATCCCCATGACTATATGATGATATCACAATCGTTCAACGGCATCTGTGCATGCATTGAGTAGACAACCATGAAGGTTCTCCACATTCACTTGGGAGAGGTGTTGAAGCACAGTTCCGCGAATATGTTGCTGACTGAAGCTCTGATATTAGTTGGGTACTTGAAAAGAGCGCATATAAAACTGACTCAAGATTTCCATAAGCAACTTCAACCTCGCATTGCGTGGAAGCAAGTGACATGGGCCAATTCGAAAACGTGTCAGCATCAAAGATGAACTTGACAAACGCCTTCGCTTTGAATTTTGAGAACAGAACGCTCGTAACCGCTTTGAATCCGGACGAGGTATCATCACATTCCTCAAAAGCTTCTACGGAGACCGGGTATCTTACAGCGAGTATGTCCAGCTGGGATCGAAGTTGAACGACCGAAGTCCAGAAATCGCTTAGAAATTGGAGAATCTGACAAACAAGTCAAAGTCAGGCTTGTACTGGTATTGTATGTCGAGGTACAGTACCCGACGATTCGTTACTCCTCCTTTCATTGCCGACACCCTAGCTTGAGCTGTGTGCAAAGTCAGATCACTGAGATGAGGATATGGATCTCGTCGCTTGTGCAGTGGGGGTGCCAATCTGCTAATGGTAACTTTGGAGGGAACAGGTTTGAACCTTATGCATGGTATAGAGACTGTGTATCGAGCTGCGTATGTGAATTGGGTCATATCTGAAGTGATCCTAGTTGCACGCCAAAGATGGAGTTCTTGAAGCGCGTCCAACTTCTCTGCAGGTTGGTGAGATGGAGAACACAGAAAGGGACGTGTTACCGACCTTTGAGCTGGAATACCTCTTCTTTCGTGCTGTTTTTCTGAATCTGAATGATTCGTTCGCAGTCAGAAATAGCATCTCGTGCTTCTTTTTCCTCAGTCTCAATTTCCGCTGACCTCTCTTTCAGTCGCTCTAGTTTTGCTGTTGTCTCAGCAACCTCAGCACGGAAAACATCTAACTCGGAACTGAGATGGATCGCTAAGCTGTGGGCTTCAATTCGGATTGTTAACAAATACCTTTGTTCTGCTATCGATGTCTTCAATTCCATCAAGTACTCCTGATCGCATTGCTCAATTTCTGCAACTTCTTCGGCCTCCTTTTTGTTCTCTTTCATCACAAGTTCATACTCTTCTCTAAGAGCAGGTAGTAGTTCCTGTGTCTCCTCGATGATCCGCTCAAGTACTTTAGCATCCTATAACCATCGTCCCTAAAATGGCATCATTAAGGATGTGTTGGATAGCGTACCGATTCAAGCCTGGTAAACCCGTCGTCCGCTGCCTCGTACAGTTGGCCTACCCAGAATAATTTCCAATCATACCATTGAGATCGAGAGATGGCGTGGTTATTTGCTTTGATCAATTTTAATTGATGCTGATGATCATCAGTACTCTCGCAGGCCTTGTATGCAGATGAAAAGGAAAGCTCACCAAGATTTCTTCTTTCCACTCATCATCTGCATCGGCAAACTCGTGAAACAACGTAGGTACATCTTGTTCGACATCTTTCTCTGCAGTTTTGTAAAAATCTTTGATTCCATCAATCATACCTAGCAAATCGTCCGATACGCCGGTATATAGTATCCAATGCGGCAAGTCGATAGACATGGATACGACATAATCTGCTAATGAAATATCACTTCCAGCTTCAGAAGAGGTGGAGGTGGAAAGGAGAGAAGGTAGAATAGTTGATCTTCGGGGTGCAGCTAACTCGTCCATGAATCTCACTCCAGTCATAGCTAAAAATTGTTCGATAGATATAGGGGGCTATGTACGAAGGGTGGGCAGCATGATCATAAAATATGAGACAGATACGCACTCGATCGTCTTCCGACAACACTTCACCCTGAACTTCATCGCGCCATCGTTCTGTCGTGTCTTGGCCGTCAACGTGTTCTGCTCCCACTTCGGATACATGCCCTTCAACTGCGTCACCTTGAGAAATCACATGTAACACAGGCTGGGGAGATGCAGGTCTCGAAGATATTACTGCTGACTCGGAAAAGAGGGACCCTCCGCTCGGGCTAGGAACTGCAGCAGCGTGAGGGAGGGCCTCCCTCTCGTGGCTAGAAGAACCTAGCGTCAGAGACAAGGGTTTGATCGGAGATGTCTGGGGCACAGGTCGAGGTTTCTGCTTGGCCGGACTGCTCCTTTCACCCTGCCCATTCTTATTCTCTGTTGATTCTCTCGCTGGCCCACTTACACCATTACCATTATCGAACGGAAGTGCGGCGTGAACAAGGCTCTTTCTTTGTATAAACGTCAAAGAAGTCTTCCTCATCCCTGAGGCGGAAGATACTCGTTCCTTCACAGGAGAACTTGGCTTCCTAGGGCTGAATGGCACTTTCTTACTGAGACCAGATTGCCCTGCTTGTTTAGTTGGACTGGATGGGAGACCGTACGATAGACGAGCAGTGGCCTGCTTCTTCGCAGGGGTTTGTCGTTCAATCTTGCCATGTGTAGCAGATACAGGCCTTTTGAGTGTCTTAGAAGATGCTGTTTGGTTCGGAAGGCGACCAGGAGAGGGTAGACTGCTGGAAGCTGGTTCCGCGTTCGATGAAAAGACAGAATGCCGCTGAAGTCCTGTGATAGTGGGTAGCTTGGATATCACTGTCGCCGAAGCCTTGGCATTAGCAGAAGATGTAGATGGTCCAGCGGTAGGAGGTTTGCTGAAGACAGTCAAGTTAGGATATACGGAGTTGGGTTTCTGAAATACGGGAGGAAGACTAGCAGAGGGCGTGCCCTGATCTGCTTGTGCAAACTGGGACAAATCAGGGTAAATAGGGTTTTTGTCAAGGGCCTCAGGAGGAGTTAGTATTGATTTATTGACTCGTACATCTTCTGTGTTAGTAGTAGACAATTGTTCTGTCTTATTGTTGGAGTCTATCGTAGATTCCTTGCTCGATCCGCCGAGGCTCTCCCGCCGGAGTGCTCCAGTAAGATTGATAGTTTTGTCAGAGGCGATATCCATATCATCATCGAGGCTATCGCTATCAGTGCTGGCGAAGCTGGCGTCTTTGAAGTCCCGATGCTGCACACTTCCTGCATGAAGTGGTTCCTGTTCAACATCGCCATTGTGTTCACCAATCGAACTGAATCCGAGGGAATCACGAGCTGCTCTTAAGCGAGACATGGCGTCCCCGAGATCCATATCGTCGTCCTGGTCACTCTCTTGAGGATCGGAAGCCGGGAGGTCACCTGCATGGGTCATAGCACGTAACGCATGCCATTCATCCGGAGGTGGGGAAGGTTCCCGAAGAGATTGACCCAAAGGCATAGTGTATTCGATGTGTTCTGTTTGGTAATTTTCAACACTTCCTGAAACGTCTGAACTATCTTCGCGAGATAGATCCTCGGGTGGCGGCTGAGATCGAAGACCCATGGAAGATCTACGTCGGGCTAAGGCAATTGAGCGTCGGCGGACGATTTCAGTCAGGTCCATGTCATCGCTACCGTCAAAGTCGCCTTGATCATCGAACTCGTTTAAGTCATCTCGGGTACTGGATTCGTCATCTCCCTGCAGGAGCGCAAAAGGGGTCGGTGCAGTATCATCCATGTCGAGTTCCATAGACTGCTCCCCGGCCCCGATGTCAGTACCAAACGAACGTCTAAGCGAGCTCCGCCGACGAGATCGATTCAAGTTACCAGCACCAGGATATGCATTCTCATCATTGACATGATTTGCTGTAGAAGGGATCGGATCAGGATCCTGAATAGGTGAACTGGGTGGTGTCCCAGTAGAGTTGGCATTATCCGACTGTTTTTGAAATAAACGAATATGTGTATCTTTGGCGAAAGACACTCGACGCAGAAGCGAAGGCTGTATAGCAGTTAGTTCCATAGCCTGAGTAGTCTCCTCATCGTTCTTTTGCGCCTGCTTCAAGATGGATTTGCGGGGACCCTAAGAGCAACGATTAGGAATCGCGTATTATGAGAAACTAATGGTGAAGGACATACAATGGAACGACGAGATCTGGTGAATGGGCTGAGCTTGTCACCTGGGGCTATGCTATGTGCTCGACGCCTACGAGCCTGTTGTGATTTTGAAGCATCCAAGTTTAGTACTGCAATAGAACGCCTCCGATTTGGAGAAATCTTGGGAGACTGCGCCATGAGGACCGCGAAATTAGGTACGGGACTAGAGTAGGGGATGTTGAGTTGTCCAATTCAGCACGCCGTTGAGAGAGGAGACGCGACTTGGTCTCGATCACATGACGAGTACGCGACACGCGTTTTTCCACTTGTCACTCAGTAAACCCGATAATCACCAAGCCAGGCCATCATATTGCATCGTTCCCTCCATCATGGCAAGCAGTTCAAAATCTTCTACGACACGCACAACGCGATCTAAAGCATCTGCAGTTCCCCCCCATACTACTCGTACAACCCGTGCCACCGCAAAAGCCAAAGAACCATCCGTCCCCCCAGCTCCAAAGAACGCTCCATCACGGAGGCCTTTAAAAGAAAGAGATAACCCTTCTAATGCTGAATCCGTAGCAGCAGGGATTTTTCCCGCTACAAGGACAAAGAATCTGCTGGCAACAGTTGATGAAGATTGTGAGCCAATAAAAGTGAGTTCTTTCCTTCCCGATTTCCAAACCGACCAAAAATTTTAATCGATCTAGGCATTTCTTCGCATCCGCCCTCACCTCGGCCATGAGGACACTACAGTCACACCGTACTTGGAGCATCTTACTTCCACTACAGTCCGGATGAATGATCCTTCTGGGAATATTCCAAACCATTTCAGATATAGGTTATCTACTACTCCCCAGTCGTCCATCTATTCTTTCTCCCAAATCTTTGAACCCACAACAACTCAATCCGAGTTCTTCACTAAAACGACCTTGCCTCTCATTCAAGACCTGCTGCACGGCCAGAGTGGCCTACTTTTCGCATACGGTGTCACGAACTCCGGTAAAACACACACTATGCAGGGCGGAAACGACGCCAACTCCGCGGGGATCATTCCCAGGACTTTTGATGTCATATTTAATAGTATCACAACGCTGCAGAGTGATGGTCGTGTAAGTTTTGTCACTTATCACGATACTGGCTTTGATTTATCATAGCTTAGTACGACGCAGTCCGATTACAAGGAGTAGAACTCACTACCTCCTCCCTAGATGCTGATCATATCTCATCGCTACCCCAGAACGCGGCCCTTGCGGAAGTATTGGAAGAGGAATGGAACAAGGAGACTTCAGATATGGAAGTAGATCATACTGTGCTTCAAGTTGATCGTAACTATGCCCACTCGGTCTGGCTGTCGTATGCTGAGGTATACAACGAGAAAATCTACGACCTTCTAACGGACACGACGACTTCGTCAAACAAACCCGATTCCCGTTCAGGTCTCGGACCTTCCACTCTCCTGCTGTCTCGTAAAGCTTTGGCATTGAAACCCAGCCCTTCTTCCGACTGGGATGGTTCGCAGAACACTGGAAGGTATATTTCTGGTCTTCGCCAAATCAGAGTCCACTCTGCATCTCAGGCAAAAGCACTTCTTAAACTTGGTCAAATGCACCGCAAAGTGTTTGGGACGTTGGCAAATAGTCAAAGCAGTCGAAGCCACGCTCTCGTGACAATAAAATTGTTGCGCGGTCACCGTGGCGAATACGATGTGAGTTGCAAGAACAAACCTTTCCTGCACTACTTCAATATTTTCTGTGCCTCAGGATCCTTCTTCTATACAAACGTCTAGATTAACTCTAGTCGATCTAGCAGGTTCCGAGCGTATGAAACATACTCAAACCACAGGGGACCGCTTAAAGGAGGCTGGTTCGATAAACAAATCGCTCATGGTGCTAGGTCAATGCATGGAAGTTATGCGCTCAAATCAGAAACGTCTTGCTCAGAGCTTGGCTGCCGTCGGACGAGTCGATACAAGAGATGTCAAGAAAACCCTGGCAGTCGTGCCGTTTAGGCACAGTAAGTTGACAGAGATACTAATGGACTATTTTATCGGAGACGGCAGAGTTGTCAGTAGCACCCTTGCTTGATCTTAGTGGACTCACTCCACTCATTTATTCTAGGTGATGATTGTGAATGTGAACCCGTACGATACAGGATTCGATGAAAATTCGCATGTAATGAAATTTGCCGCCTTGACAAGAGAAGTTTTGACAACACCGGGACCATGCAAACCTACGCCGGCCTCCCGGAAGGCGATTCTAGCTACTAGCAATGAAACCAATGAACCTCACCGGAGAAAAGTTACGATCTCTCTGGGAACTGGTGGCAGACGAAGTGAAGCCTGTCTGGATATCCTGGAAGGTTTGTTGTACAAACCAAATGAAGAATGCTGTGATTGATCTACTCCTTCCAGAGGACGAAGAGCTGGATGGTGAAGATGAAGATAGCAGGCTTGACAAAGATTTCGTTGGAGCCTTGTTTGATGAGATTGATGACCTTCATAGGCAGGTAAGTTGCTTGAAGCTCCTCAACCGGGAATACAAACATCTGATTGTATTCGGAAGCTTTTCGAAGCCGAAATGCGCTGTGCGATAATTGAAGCAGAGACTCGAGAGGAGGTGATGCAAGAGATGGAAGAACGAATGAGGAATATGGAAAGAATGTACATGAAGAGAATCATGGATGAAATAGAACAGAACGAGAAGAAAATGGATGCAAAAATCGACATGTTACATCAGGGTGGCCTGTTGGGAAAAGGTAGAACTCCGACACAATATGAAGTAAGCGTTAAAGCTTTCTTTTTGCCATTACTGATGGATCATATTACGAGGAGGAGCGCATACCATTGTCAGGTGTGACATCTGACGACGATAGCGAGATAGAGCAAGAGCCATCATCACCACTGGATGGCAAATCAAAAATACAGCAGAAGAGACCCTCGAGAATTGCGAAACCTGAGGTCTTCCCCTCGCCAGACTCGGATTGTAAAGATGGGCTCTTGTCTGAATCAGAAAAAGAAAGGCCGATACCAGCTAAATCAAAGCACATACATCATCTCACCCGAGCACCGCCTCCGATATTTGAGGAAGACGTGAAGAAAGCTGCACAACAAGCTAGTCGTTCCAAGTCAAAAGATACAATTGCCCGCTTGGCTGCTGATTTGGATGATCTCTCGTTAAAAGACAACCAAAAAAAACCTGGTCATAATCCACCACGACAGGTTGACCCAGAGGGACCGGAGGTTGTCGATATGGAAGACTCGGTTGAAGACTCAGTCATCATATTGCCAGTCAAGGCCCAAAAACCCAGTCTTGGAGGACGGGGACATAGCGACACAGAAACTGGAAAGAAGAAGAAACGGTGAGTGAATGACTATATACTTTTCGCTGATTTCTAAAGCAAAGATCTAGTCAACTGAACAAGACACCTGTTGTTACGGAGGAAGAGATTGAGCGAAAAGTTGAACAGTCTGAAAATGGAAGAAGAGTTGTGAGAGCAAGTCGATCATAGTTTTCAGTTTTTAGGAATCGCCCACCTGCTCTGATTGCATATGTTACCTACGCCTGATCTCTCTCACCTGTCTGCTCAGGATTTTGAACGCGTTTATGAGCCCGCTGGTAATATTTCGTTTCCTTGTTACATATTTTCGGTTAAATAGAAGACTGTCTGCAACAGAAGATACATTCATTCTTCTCGATGCACTAGAACACGATGCTGAAGAGCTAAAAGCTCTGCGTCCAATCATTTGCTTGGAAATCGGGTGCTTATTGTCTCATCTCTCCTTCGAAAGCCGTATTGGTAATTGATGTCAGATAACCCAGTCTTTTAGATCAGGCTCAGGATGCGTCTCTGCGTTCCTAGCATCCATCCTCGGCCGATCCTCTTCTCGTACGACTCCAGAACTTCATCATAACCCCATCCCAACCCTAACATCCCCGCACAGTATTCCTATGCACAGATATCAACCCCCACGCCTGCCGGTGCACCACCACAACCGGTCTCCAAAACAAAGTCAGCACCTCCCCACCCCTCTATCACCGCCGTCTTCCTTTCCTTCGGTTCCCGAAAGAGGTTACTTACGCAACGACAGGTGTGCCTTCAGCCTATTCTGGCATCCCTTACAGACGCACTATCCCAGCGCCTTTCTCAATCCATTGATGTCCTCATATTTAATCCACCATACGTACCCACCGATCAGCCCGAGGCAGAACGTGCCCAATGTCAGGGCGGTATTTCAGGGTCCTGGGCAGGTGGAACCGACGGCATGCAAGTAACCGAACAGCTCCTGGAGCAGCTCGAGGTCCGTCTGATTTCAGTTCTATGCTTCCTGGAATGCTACGTCTCCATCTGGCTATCTGTTTCCAGATCCTCTTATCTCCAATTGGACGGTTTTATCTCGTAGCAATCAAGCAGAATGACGTTCCTGGTATTAGTAGGCGTCTACTCGCACGCAATTTGATCACCAAAGTGAGTCTATTCACCACACTCGCTTTCAAGTCAATAATTGTTGTTATTAGGTTGTGCTCCAGCGAAGGGCTGGTCGTGAACACTTGTTTGTTTTAAAGGTAACACGACAATGTGACCAAGATTAAATAACAGTGTACATATCCGAAATATCAAGCGACAGGGGAAACTGAGTCGCATTGTGATGAACCTAAGGTAGAAGAAGGAAGAAGAAGAAGAACGAGTCCAGTATTGCTGCATGTCCTTGTTCAAACCTACTATTAGAAGCGGTTTCTGATGTACCAAACGGTCCTTTGTACCATTCACAAAAGTAGATTGTGTCCACTCAGTCGTCGTTTGGTCCTCCTGGTCGTCTGGCTCGGATGCTGAACCTAGAAGGCGACACTTGGAGTCGTTCGTTTGACGAGTTAGAAGCCTTCCGCGTCAGCGCATGATCATCTGGGTCGTAAGCTAGCCGAGTCGTCAATGATCCTTGTCCCTCTCCCAACTCAACAACAACATCAGCTGAGCGTGGCCCCCTGTGATGCACATGGTGCCAGATCTAACGAGCAAAATAAATTGTTAAGTCGTCATATAGCAAGGTAGAGTCACTCACATCAATCTCACCCGCACCCAACTGCTTGTCTTTCGCCAGTGTTTTGTGATCATACATTCCCACGTGGATCTTTGGTTGCGTAGAAGGGCCGGCAACGAAGGAAAAAGACTCATTCCTGTGAACGGCTCAATGTGTATGTACAGGTACAATAAATGTGACGTACCAAGAACACTCGGACGCCGAGGACTTGGGAGCGTGCTTTGTCTTGTGCTCCTTGTCGCCGCAGCGCAAAAGAACATAAGGCTTGACAGACTCTCCGGCGGGGTTGAAGCCTTTCGCTTCTATAACGGACACCTTGAGTCTCCCGAGCTCTGTATCATGACCATTTTGTAGATGGACCGCATTCACCGAAGGAGAGATTGGGATATTAGTGCCCACACCATTTGCTGCAGGAGGCTGGCCAGAAGGTAGATCTGGAACTGCATGAACTAGTTCCTCCTCAGAGCTATTTCGTCCTTTTTTGAAGACTCCCGCAACGCCATGGAAGACGCCCTTTCCTGCACCCACCGGTAAAGCCCCTATCTGAGTCATCGCTCGGCCAGCCGCTGAGAAAGTTGAGGTGTTCTTCCTCGATTTTATGATTATTTTAGGCTGGAAGTTAAGGCTCATCCGAACTTTGCCTTTCTCCCCCCTTTTCTCTAAGGATAGAGTAACAGTCCGCTCAATACCTTGAAAGGGTTCGAGGTCGGCCAGCTCTATGCGGGCTGCACCTAGGCTCTTCGCTTGCTCAATCTGATTCCAGTCGAAGACCTCAACCTCGAAGTTGGCTCCAACCCGTGACGGCTTTGGAGAGTTCTATTAACCCGTGAAGACAGCAGCAAGGCGAAGTACCTTACCACAGAAACATCGAATTTCTCATTCCACTCTGGTGCCAGTGTCTGTTTCTTAGTTTGGGATTTGAACACCCGTTGCCCATTCAGTGTGAAGACAGCGAAAGGATCCGACTTGCCTAAGCTCGCCTAAGGATAGTCTAATGACAAGTACAAGAAAAGGATACATACCACTACGGTCTACACCGGAGATATCTCGGCCATCCATAAGGTTAACATTGAGTGTCCCCTGATCTGAAGTATGTTGAGTCTGGGCTTGAAGCTTCACAAAACACAAGTTGAGCTCACTATTGATGGTCTCTCGTGGTTCGAGTTTGACAGGGACAGGAATGTAGCGAGCTTCCAGTTGAACAGTGCCTATAGGCTTATCTTCATTATCTAGTAACGTACGCGATGTAGGTCCATCCTTCGCGGGTAACTATGGTGAGCATAAAAATGTTGGATTGGAGCTCAAGTCCTTACCAAAGCTTGTTCAAGGAACTTTTTGACGTCTTCCTGATATTCACCAATGACGTCGTCTTTGTCACCTTCATCTGCAACATTCAACCGAAACCATACACGACTAAAGTCCAGTTCTTTGATGAAGCCTTCTCCAATATATCCCCACGAATAATTGGTACTTCGAGCCATAGTAGTCGAGAAAACTGGCCAATACCCATCGTCTAGAAGAACTTCTAACCGGGCTTTTCTAGATAGCTGGCCACCAATCACGTTCACTACGACGATTCCAGATTCTAGGGGAGGTCGTTAGCAAGGTTTCTCAGCAGAAGAAATTGAGGGACTGAACGTTGTTGCATTAGTTGGTCCTTACTCAGGTCAACACCTTGTCCCTCTTCCGGCTCTTTAGCGGAAATGAGTGATATAGCAGATATCGGTGAGGTGGGGGGACTGTGATTCCTAGCGGTACCAGCGTCAGTAGCGTTGCTGCTTGTCGTGGTATCAGTGGACATTTGGTGCAGATGATACCCGTTCCTGTTCATAACTAATGGTGCAGTTGCAGTGATTCCAGATGACACAGCTTGTTGTTCAACATCAGAAGACGAAATTGAAGAGCCGTCAGATCCAATGTCACTACCCAAGTCGAATGTTCTTTGGCGAACGGTTGGTTGGATCTTGTTCTCATTGGCCTCGAACTTGACTCCGTTGAGTGCGACAGCTGGTATAAACTCTACTTCGTAATACAACTGGCCTTTGAAATCATTTTTCTTATCCAGTCGGATAGGATCCGCGCCAACTTTTTTACCAGTAGACTTGTAGGGATAATCGGTGACATCTGATCGGCTGGCCAGCTCGTGTAGATGAAGTTCGACTGAACCAAGGGACCGATCCTGCGAAGATAGATGTCAGATACAATATCAGCGAGTGAACACTACTGAACCAACTTTAGTCAGGTGTTGATAGTCCATACATTCTAGGAATAGAGTCTATGAAATGTGGTCAGTTTAAGGTTGCAGTTACACACAGTTTCCGACCTCTTTCAATGAATGCACTGTAGTTCTGTTCAAGAAAAATAATGGCAGCGTTCAAGATGAGAACTCGCCTGGTATATAGATGATTTGATCCCAGACCGGATTCAGATCTAGCAAGACAATTTTAGTATAAAAATCGAGTCAAAGTCAAATTCAGGAATACGGACTGTTATTGACGACCTCTGTACGTCCAAGAGTGATGTTGTTGATCTGCACCCTCACATACGGATCACTCTAATCGGTGTGTTAGTCAATTCAATTCAGCTCGTTCTTATGAGAGTGACATACCTTCCCACCTAACGATGCTTCGACGTTCCTGTGACACACTTTAGAATCAGGACGGCGAGTAAGGTCAGAACTCACTTGAGGTCCGTGGCCTTTTGCAGCCATAGCCTAACCACACCAATTGGAGGAACATATTGTTCCGCACCGTGTATGCTTCCAGCCATCTCCAACGGCTTCCACTCCGTACTTAACCTTATTCGACCGCTCTTACACCCACTTAACGGCCACCAAATCTCGCCCATCTCTTTCTGAGCTTGCAATAAGTTTTCCAGGGGTACAGTGATATAACCGAGTAACTTGTTGTCGTCCACAACTTTGATGGTAATAACAGATGAATTTCGGTCTGTACAAAGGAATTCTGCGGCAGATTCCCAAACCGGACTGTTCGTGTGTTTAACACGGCTGGAGGTGTGTATAAGGGTGTCCTCAAGGCCCAAGTATATTTTGACGAGAGGGCTGAAATTTCCGGATGTGGATTTTGCAGGGTCCAGTTCTTTTGCCTGATGCACGACCAATCGCACGACACCGACATCTAATGGCCAATTTAGTCTCGCACATTGGACAGGGGAGGGGCGTACTAGTTTTAGGCAGCTCCTGAGCACTATCCGCATTGGTCTCAAGCACAGGATAGAACGATACGTCAAATCTCATCTCTCCGCGTTCCTTGCCATCCTTCAAGATCATCTTCGATATACCTTCCTGTGACGCATCGTCGAGCAACGGGGCAAGGTCAAAGGAGGCCGATCCTAGCAGAGTGTTACTTCTGTGATCGTTATAATCGTATAGATTTAAAACCAGCGACTCTGAGAGCGTATTGACCAGCAAGAACTTGGTTTCCATCCAGGTCGGATTGTACCTGGGAGAGGTGAGTCCATCGAACAACAATGAGAGAATCTGACGACGAACGTGTTGTGTTTGTGCTTAGTCCTGGCTAATTCTGCCCTATTGTTGAGGCAAAGACTGATGTAGGGGTCGGGCGTGCCTCCACCAATCTTAGTACCTTTGATGCCGCGAGCCGAATGAACAAAGACTTGCACAACACCGATCGCAGTGTCCAAGGGAGCGCCGGAAAGTAATTGTTGCAGGTTGAGCTTGAAAGAATTAGGGTGGTACATCATAGGATCTAATGTAGCATGAATCATCTCTTGAATGAAATTAGATAAACCAGGGATCTAGAAGAAATGCATTCAATTTCAAATTTCCAATCATGTTTTAGTTCCTGCTTACGTTTGCGACATCGATCCCAAAAGACTCTCCCCCAATGGGCTTCAGAGAGTAGTCGAACTTGGGTCTCCCCATAAAGGACAGCTCAACAAGTTGAATATGAGGGAAGTTGGTCATGAGTTTCATGCGGATGCGCATAAGTCCTGAGAAGCTCAAATCCTCCAACAAGACTGGCATGGAGGCGGTGGCGAAGCCTTTTCCAAGGCGGACGGAGAGGACGATCTTCGGATTGACTTTCATGCGAGCCTGGTTTGGAGTCATGTCTGAGATATCATTTGGTGTAAACGACACGCCCCAATCCATCTCGACAACATCCTCTTCTGTCTTGGGGGATGTTCGGACTTTGTCGATCCTGATGGACTTGTTGCCCAATGTAAAAGTGCTAAGCCTGAGTGACTCTAGAAATGGAGGGCAATTTGTTGACAAAATCTGGTCCACAGTGGAAACTATAGTAGCGGAGAGCACGGGCTCATAGATACGCCAGAATCGTTCAAGGAAATGGTTTAACCACTCTGCTGTTTCGTGATCAGAAGCCATACCAGTCTTGATTAGTTCACGCTGGATATCATCGCGTGCACGTGCCCTAACTCGAGCCATGGAGGTAACGTAGTAGGTGTTACAGGTTGCCAGGACGATTATAAGCCATCCCCAACCAAAGTTGAAACGCGTTAAGAAGTGGGATGAAAACACGGCCTGAACCGGAGCGTAAGGAGAAAAGAGCGTTGACCGCGACATGAACACGACTTACAAAAAAAATCAAAGCGGCATTATGGTACCAATAACCGTAGTATTGTTCGTGGAGAAAGGAACTCAGGAAATAGAGGTCTTTCTCAAGACCCTCGAGTTTTGGGGCATCGACGTCACCGACAGCACGCCACCCGACTTTGTACCAGTCAGGAATGGTCGGGGCAGGGGGAGGATTGAAGGATCCGGGGAGAGTAGGTTCTGGTTTTGGAGAAGTCTGATAGCTCTGCGGCAATACCTTGTTATCTACGTCTTCGACTGTGATTATGGGAACGACACCGGTGCTCCCTGTGTCTAATGAGAGCTCTTCATAATGAATGAATGAACAAGGAGCGTGATGAGTGCTATAGCAGTTGAAATACCTTTGGCAACGGAAGACGAGTCTTGTTTGGCAACGGTCTTGAGCTCATCTCGAGACTTGCCCGCAGCAGCAGCCTTTTCTTGCGGACTTGCATCAGGGTCGAAAGAGTGGACAGTGGCACCTTTTGATTCGTCGTTACGTGCGATGTCGTCCAACTGAGAAAGAGTGTCTGGAGTGATGGGGGGGCCTTGACGGGCAGGGGAAGCCATGGAGGCTGAACAGGATTAAGGAGAAGGGGAGGATTTTTGAAATAGTTTGTAGCGGCGGGGCTAGCTCCAGGCTGTCTGTGAAATGATGTCACGCAGCCTCGTTGGCTTTCAGTTATCGAGATTACGGAAACTCCTGGGTCTTTGAAAATCAAATTGGCAAGTCGAATGCCGCCAGCTTGAATCAGCAAGCTCGCCTCAATTACTGCGGTCTTACGAAGGATGGAAGATGGTTCTGCCCGTAAGCGTTAAGAGGTTTGCTGATAGTATCTTTCCTTGGATCAAACTGGTTGGATTTTGTTCCATTGTCATTCTAACCTCATTACGTTGATCCAACGCATGGCACTCCGATGTAGTAACAAACATGCTACTGCCATTACAATTGACATTGGTTCTTGATCTTGTTATCTATAGCCATCATGAAGCAAACACAGTCATATGGTTTCCGAGCTAGAACTCTTCTTCTCTAGCTCGGAGGCGTTTCGCGAGAGTGCTCGCACGCTCGATTCCTGCATACATACTGCATTTTTCCTGATTGGGTATGGTGACTATGGTCCCTCCCTGCAAATATTGAATCCATTTATTTCAAACTCAGGCTCATTTACGCGGAGCTCACCTCTCCTGGTTAGACTGCCGAAGATTCGGCCGCCTCAAGGCTCTTCTCCACGGTGTCGCTACTCGCACATGTACAGGACAATTGTTAGGAAACTGTTCCAGATCCCTCAACAGAAGCTATCCGAGCAAGAAAGGTGGTTGTCCACCTCGGCAATTCCCGATAGGAAATCTGGCGACCTCGGGCCGAATAAGAATTGACAAACCCTAATCCCGACGAAACTACGCATTCGGATCGCAAATAACATCAAACATCAGTCCTCGCCTCCGTCATTGCCTTGCCATATTTTGAACATAAGCAATGAGTGTCTCGACATCATCCCTACGTGACTTGTATGTTCCTTCTGTAAACTCTTGGACCTTTGTTCCTCCACAGAACATCCCGTCCGTACCTTCCCCTCCAAATGTTTCCTCTCCTTCATATCAATGGTCCACCCGTCCACCTCCAAACTCCATTTTCGATCTTTCCCCCTCTCTTTCATTGTCAGAACCCCCGGGCCTTGATGTCCGCCTGTTGCTCAAAACTCTAGTAGCAAGCGCGTTTTTACAATATACAAGTACTGCTCTTGCAATGCCTTTTGAAGTGGGCAAGCTATTGTTACAAGTACAGTGGGTTCCAAGAGATCTCTCTCTACTAGAAGGACATCACGTTCTCGAAGATGAACTTGAAGACGACGGTGAGGTATGTATGCAGGTTTTCACTTCTGCTCTCTTGTAACATCAGCATTCAGTTGAGTGACTCATCTGGTGATCAAGACGGGTACTTCATTGATCCCACGAACCCAACGCCTGCTCGATATCCCCGACCACGACTCTCCGACGAGCATGGTTATGTCGTCAGGCGTTCTGTGCTTGAAGAAGACACAAGGCCGGAATACCTCATTCCAGTAGCGAGTGCAGACGGTGTATGGGGCATGATGAAGCGTGTTGCAAGATCTCCGAACGATGGATGGCTTGCTCTTTGGAAAGGTTCCGACACTTATTTTTCTGCAGTAATTATATCGCAACTCATTCGGTGAATGATCAGGTCTATTGACGTCCTGCATCACTGATCTGTTATCCTCAACCCTTCAACCCGTCGTGCATAACATTTTGCAGTCGATATTCTTGCCTCCCCCAACCACAGCATCGTCCTTCTTGTCATCCACTCTCGTCCTCCCGGTAGCGTCACATTTAATTACAGGTTTCATCTTATCACCCCTAGACCTTGTTCGTACACGACTCGTCGTTCAAACATCTATGAAAAGGCACAGGAATTACATTGGTCCACTCGACACACTATCACAAATCCTCCGTCATGAGGGTGGCCTGAAAGGGATTTATTTCCATCCCCATCTTTTTATTCCAACAGTTATGGATAACACTATCCGCCCTCTGGTCTCCTTGACTCTTCCTCCATACATCGCTGCTCATCTGGGACTACATGGAACGGTAGACACAAATCCGATCGCATGGGCTCTGGCAGAACTAGTTGGCACGTGTGCGGGGCTCTTTGTGATATTACCATTTGAGACCGTCAGAAGAAGGCTACAAGTGCAAGTACGTGGAACAGCAAAGCCGATTAGATCGTGTGTAGAGACAAGGCCGGCTCCTTATAATGGCGTCGTTGATGCGCTTTGGCACATACTGACAGAAGAACGATCAAATCTACCGGAACGCTCAAAAGAAAAGGGTAAAGGAAGGGAAGGAGCTACAGAGGCGGTGGAGGACAGCTGGTGGAGGAGTTCAGGTATTGGACAGTTGTATCGTGGGCTGGGGATGCGGTTGAGCGCCAGTGTTGTCGTGTTCATGTTGGGCATTGTGAATGGCGGCTACGATTCTGACTCTGGATGGGCGGAACTGTAAAGATATTCTTCAAGTATTCAATCGATCACTGCTCGTGTATACTCTGTTTTTGGCCTCGCAGCGAACTTCCGAGAGGCTTCACATACAACTTTGTTCGGTCTTGTTCGTTCCAATTGAATGCTCTCCATATATTGACGATCATAGCAAAATCCAAGGTGCTACAAGGGTCAGAACTTCCGACGATGGATCAATACCCCCACTTGATTATGAAAGTGCATTTCGCGCGGTCGTGTCATATTCAAATCGAGAAGATGAAAAAATTATATTAAATCACGGTAAGTGAACTATAAAGTGATGGCGTCCCCAGAAATTACGGTCTGCACAATCATTTACCTAAAGCACATGGCATCCTCTCTTAACCTACAAAAAGTCCCAGGCTCACTAAAGTTATACCAAGCAGATCGCTACCATCCCGAATCCTAACCATGTTGTATTTCACTATAGGAGGGAGGAGGTGCTCCTCCGTAAAGGTCCATCGTAGCTGCGCTTTGTCTCAATGGTCTCGTGGACTCTGAATCAACAACCCCAGAGCTCGGCAATGTAGATGATACGCTAGCCACCTGCGTATGACTTGAATGCGTTGGGTGAGAATGAGAAGAGTTTGTTGAAACGAAAGGTGATGACTTGGAGGATAAACCTCCAGAATTTTGTGGTGAAAATCTGGCTCGCTCTAATGCAGGTGCTGCAGATGATGATGGAGCGCCAACGGACGGGGCTGAACTGTATGTGTCCTGAATAGGTTCCTCGACCTGAAGAGGATCTTCTGGGCCAAAGTTTAACAACCACAGAAAATCAAATGAAGAGGACGTACGATCTGAAGTGGTCACCAAGCCTAGCCTATTTGGTTGCCGCTGGGCTTGAATTGGTTGTATTGGGAAGGGATCGACGTCAGACATGGAGGTAAGCAATGTGGATTTATTCTTTTGGCGACGACGCAAGAAGTAGATGAGCAATCCAACCACGCCGAGACCGGCTATGGATCCTACTGTAGCTGCTACGATCACGATCGTTTTGCTCTTGGTGGAGGATGAGCTTTGGGGGACTGATGTCGATGAAGCTTGGATTCCGTTATCATATCTGAGGTGCAGTGTTATTTGGAGTATTATGGAATTGGGAGTAGGACGTACGAATATACCAGTTTATCGAAAATCACTAGAGATGTTGAACCACCAACGTGACCATTGATCAAGTTAAAAGTATGCATGCCAGCTGGGATGGATTCATTCTGATAGACGAGGACGTTATAGCCAAATGCCTGAAAATGATGGCATAAGCAAGTTGGAAGCTCTGGTAGGAAAGCTCGTACAGCAGTGTCATTTGCAAGGTTAGCATAAGTCCCTGTGATTTGGCCATCGATATAAAACGACATGTCAGAGCCCCCACCCGGGAATGTAGTTAGTTGGGGCACGATGCAGTAGATATACAATGCGGACCCTGGGCGAAAAGAATGATTAGACAAAGGGCAACTAGGATGGGGACGATCACGGACCATTGAACCCAAAAGACAACGACAAGGTGGTATCTGGACCATTAGTAGTACTCTGAGAATCCACATTGAAGATTCCGTCACGGTAAGTCTGATTGAAAGCATTGTTTGTGTTGGGGTTTGCGGTACCTATGTCCTATGAGTCACAAGAGCGCACTTAGAGGGAAAACGAATGACTTACAGGTTGTACACTTGCCATTTTGTGCCCAAAGCGCTTGAGGAGTGTATTGCACAGAGTTTCCGGAATAAGGATCTGGATAGGAATCGTCTACGGTAATATTAACGAGGACTGCAGGGACAAAAGGACAGTAAAAGAGCAAGAT
Organism: Sarcodon sp. MG97; assembly: GCA_003313065.1. NCBI lineage: Eukaryota > Fungi > Basidiomycota > Agaricomycetes > Thelephorales > Thelephoraceae > Sarcodon > Sarcodon sp. MG97. The sequence goes on along the minus strand of QGOD01000062.1, from coordinate 55,983 downwards.
GGATAACCAGAAATAAAACATGCTGAACACTGGCTGGGACGACGCAGTCGCCTGCCGAGAAGAAATTACCAGGGCCGAAGAGGACGAGTCGCCGGCGGTGCGCAGAGACCGAGAATCATAGCAACGACAGCTCGAATGGGATCAGGGCTGTGTATACAAACCAGCTACATATTAAATATGTATGTCAACCCACCCAACCAGTCCCGGATCAACGGCGCATCGGTGCCCCCCCCCCGGTAGCACGTGACACATCGATGTCACATCAGTTCAAATCTAGCTAGATCGCTTCCTTATTAGCTTCCGCGCTCTTGAATCTTCTATGAGTTCATGTCCTCGTCATGACCCGTAATCAATATATAGGAGTAATAATTCATCCCTTTCCTCGTCGTCTGAAACAATGATCAGAACTCAAGCCATATTTCTCTCTCGCTCGGCGTTATTTTCTTGTCGCTGTCTTCATTCTTCTCCTACTGTCGCAAAAACAGTTACGGAAAAGGCCTCGGAAGTAGCTGACAAGGTTACTAGTTTCAAATGAGACACTCTTTATTCTTAAACCAGAAATAGGTCAACAAAGGCTTAGGCAAAGGTCTCGCTGGTGCAATAGACAAGGGCGAAAGTGTCACCAGAGCTACCAAGGAAACATTGGGTGAGACTCTTCTGGAAGATTCTCCTGTTTGGGTCTTTTCAACATCCCGTGTAGGTGTTGCGAAGGACAAACAATCAGAGGCATCAGAATCAGTCAGACAGAAGATGAATGATGTTTCTAACCAGCCCGGTCGAAAAGCTGATCAGGTCTGTCTCTTATTCGTTCGTTGATTTTCTCGTGGTTCAGTCCTCACTGTCGCATAGGTTGTCTCGGATGTTAAGGAGGCGAAAGATGAGATGAAGAAATGAACCATGCGATAAATCGAACTTGGGATTCTATTACATTATTGCAGATAGACCTTTTAATAACATCCCAGGACTTTTTCCAGTTTTATCCTCCACGCGATCCCCGCATTCTGCCCATTCTATTCCACTTGCCCTGATGCCTTTGCAGATCTCGTCATCTTGTCAGAATCAATGCATGCAAGGAATACAAATCCTCACCAATAATCCTAATTCGGTTACGATACTTGACGCGATTGGTCCCTCTCACATGTTCGGGATCCTGTTGTCGTTCGGTTCCGGTAGCGCTTGAATGCTGCGACGAGTCTTTCCTGCTGCATTAATGTACGTACGTGTCTGGTCGGCGCAATGGCATCGACATACGGTACACCGTAGTCTTCAACGGGGCATGGTGTCGGATGCTATCGTCTCATCAAAATGCTCTTCAATTGTAGATCATGATCAGACTGTGTCTCCGTCAGACGGCAAGTAGCTTGTATGTTAATATGGAATTGTCTCCAGACGTGATTGCGATACGTCATCTCCACTCCAGTTGACCCTGTTTCTGAAATTCGCTCAACGCGGTGAATATTCCTATACGACTACGATATCACTATCTCGTACGTAAAGGACACACAAGTAGTACATTATATCTATGCTCTCGTAAACTAATGATCACAAACCAATCGCTTCGTCTATCTCTTTCATTTACACACTACCTTAGAGTCTGGTGATACATACCTGGCGTACCAGGCTGGGAAGCAGAGCCCGCAGCGCTATTGCGCATATGAGCAGGCAACGTCAGTGGATATCCTGTAGTCCCTCCTGTTCCAGACGACCACCCTGCATGCGATTTCGTTGTAGTTGACGACGTCAATACAGTATTCGCAACTGCCCGCTGGGGTTGTGGAGTTTGGTAACTCGTCGATTGATTGGACGCGGGGACAGTCGTAGCTACAATCGGTTGAGGAGTAGCCCTGCCAGAGTTTGATTGGCTTTGCGGATAGTTACCAAACCACGAAGACGAGTACTGATGGTTTGAATAACTCGCCGTCGCATTTCCGTAATTCTGATAGTATGTACCTTGGCTTGGAGTGAACGTCCCGTAGTTCGTTGTTGCAGGATATGCCACCGTTGTCTGGTAATTTGTCGTCGGATAGGCAGTGTATGAGGCGGTCGAGACGGATGGTTTTGACGGGCCAGCTCGATTAGCTAGTGATGAGTCTACTGCTGCTGACAGGGCGCTGGATTTGATGTGAATAGTCGTGTCGTCTCTGAGGGCAGTCGCTTTGGAGGCGGGGATGTTACCGTACCATCCAGGCGACGCATCCAAAGGTAATGTGAGGTGAAGCTTTCTCAGAATGGTAGCAGGAGGAATTAGCAATTCGTTCGTAGACGACCTGGGCCGGAGCGATATTAGAACGGAAAGTGAATCTTTTATGGCTTGCGCTGGAGATAATGATCGACAGTTGAAATACTGCTTCTGAGCTGACGGTACACTTACCTGTGTCCCACTCTTCCGAGCCAATCTCCACTGGTCTAAATCCAGTCTTGTCGCCCAGCCGTTGAAATTGTAGTTCTTCCAATCTCACCAACGCTTTCGCATTACGGTTCAATAGTTCTTGAACAGAATCTTCAATATCAAGGTCCTTCAAGGCAGACTTGATAGAATCAACTTGCTCCCTCGTCAAGAGACCCTTCGACACCTCCCAGTCATCCAATTTCGTACCCTCCCCGGGAATGTCATCCGCGGGTTCCGGAGAATGAACCATGTCATTCATAACTACATCTTGATCGTGTATCTCATTTGGACACTTCCGTCGAAGCTTCTCTGCCGCCTTTGCCCTTTCTCTAGTCCGTCTTTCGGCAAAAAGCACCTCTCCAAGTGCAATCCTACCCACTTCTCTTCCATCCTGCTCAAATGTAGGCGAAAACGTAGCAAATGGTCCGTAGTCCAGGAAGCTACCTCGGCTGATGAGACGATGTTTGGTCGGATGAAGTTTTGTGGGTGTGGATGCTTTTTTCGAAGTGTAAGAACCCAAAGTGGGTATATCGGAAGGCAAGGTGGACGTCGATGGAGTTGGCAGGATGGAAACTAATTCCGCATGGCCGGTTCCGACATCTCGAAATTCTTGCTGGGAAGAAGTAATATCTGAGTTTAGTGACGTCCACCACTCCCCAGAAGGTAGCTTTTGCATTAAGGCATACTTGCGCCTTTTAACAGGGGACGACGATGAATCGGCATCCGCAGAAAAGGGAAGATTCTCGATGTCAAAGGAGACAGGGACAGAAGATTGAGAGACTTGGTCCAACAGAGAAAGGGCCAGGTTGCAAAAACGAAGTTGCTGAGCCCCTGGAGTGGATGAGCGTGAGCGTGAGTGTGAAGATATTGGAAACAGGTGTTGAATGGCAGCCTGAAAATGCAATTAGTGTCCTGTGCATTGGCACACTGCGTAGTGAAATGATACACGAACGCGAAGAGCACGTAGAGGATGTTCCGAAGGTTCTTGCAAAAGAGTACGAAAGGAGCAGGACCTTGCTGATGTCGATTCCGAAGATATGGAAGGTTCAGAAGGGTCGGTGGATAATGGGAACACTCGGTCAAGTAATCCTTGAGTGTCGACCCTAAAAACGACGTAAACGAGAGGATCACTGAGTAGACGTCCAATAAAGTAAACTTACATTTCTAAAATGTCTAGAATTTGTTGAGCATTCAACGGATCAAGGGGAGCATCTGCTGAGGTCGGGAGTGGTGGAGGATAGGTAGAGTCAACATTTTCTTTGTCTTCCTGCTGGTCTTCGTCTATACCCGTATCGTGACGGACAGTTTTTGTAGCAGGCTGATCTTCATGTTCCACAGCTGAGTCGCGTTTGCGTTTTTTCGATTTAGCCTTGATTCGAGATGGAGGAAGGACGGCGGTTGTTGTTGCTTCTAGGGATTTGTCCTTTTCTTGCACTGAGGCCGTTGAACGAGTGGTACGGGCCATTGAGAGGAAGGTGAGGAGTAGAGAAGAGAGAGCGAGAGAGACAGTGAGGACGCGACTGTGGCTGTCGAACCGAGTTGAACGAACGCGTCGAGTTTTCCTTGAATATTCGCACTCGTGCTTGCACTTGGCTGCCTTGTTGGTGTAGAGTTTTCGTCACTCCTCTCGGCGTTATGTCGGCGTTAAGTAGTCACATTCACTCAAACTCACTTTAGGGCGAGTCTTGTTTTGCCAAACACCCTCTATGGCCTCTCTTGCTGCCAGCACTGCAACAAAACCGATTTTTCGAGGTGCTCTACGCTCAAGGCCAGCTAACGGACACATTGCTTTCATACCTCAAATACGCAAACTTGTGTTCGAGTACTGCGAGAAGTGGCCAAGTTCTGCAAACACTCGCACGTACCTCCTCAATCATCTCGAAGACCTCGGTCGTACAAATCCCCATGTTGAGATTGTAGTGAGGCAGCGTAAGCAGAAACAACCGATTGTTCGTGGATTTTATTGTGAGTCATTTTCTCATCTTACAAGTCTCGAAGATTAGTTTGAACTCTCACAGTGAACAATAACGAAAAGGTTATTCCGTTGAATGACTTCGAAGTAACAGGAATCCAAAAGAAAGTACAACTCCTTCTAGATTCTTCTGGAGCAAAAATCAAGCCACTTAAGAGGCGCACCGTGGAAAGCACAACAGAGTCTACCAGAGGAATCTGGAGCGGACTACACACGGAGGATCTATTCAAAATATAATTTTAGGTGTGATTGGCATCTTCTTGTCCTTTCGGCTGCTTGCGAGGCTTATTTCCTGCAGTATATAGGTACAAACACGTTAATCTCTTACACTTGCTCATGATACGTGATTTGATGAATCAATAACATGAAACATAAGGCATCTGGATTTTTTAATAGCAATTTTTCGCCAACGAGACTTTGTCGAACTCAGGCGTGTACTCCGTTAAGTGATATTGTTGCATTGCAACACCACGGATGTTTTCTCGTTGTATTCATTATCTCCGATGATGCACCTGAGGGACCTGCATACTTATCCATGCCGAAAACTCTCTTCTGATAACAGTATTTTGATCCGGCTTTCTGGCACGCCTTAAGGGCATGGATGGTATGGCATCGTCCGAATCGTGCAATGAGGCGTCCATGAGTACTACATAATATTACCAACCCCACACTTTCGGCTTCTTTGTCCCTTTAACACCACCCATCATGTCAGCGGTGAGTCTCAAACCATTCGTCTCTCAAGCTATGGACTCAACGTTTAAGACCACTGAGAGATTCCATAACGTTCCTCGTGATTCACTCTGGTACAACAAGATGTGGATGGATCGGACCAACAATGGGAGCGTGAGTCTACAGGACATCTGGTCAGGCATTTATCACACTCATACTCCTGTTATGCACAGATCTCCTCGGATTCAGCGTCGACGTCTACCCTTGTGGATGAGATGGTAGATTATCTAAACTCTTCTTTACTGATTGTGCTCATCTTGAACAGGGCGCAGGAGTGTGCTTGGACGGTTACGACGGCAAGGACTTGATGGATGAAATGATTGACATACCGAGGATTCCCGTGAGTCTTTGTTCCGTCGAATATTTACTGATGTGACTAATAATTATCTGGGATAGACACCCAGGCAGTCCGACTACGATGCGCATGAGCTTTACCCCTCGCCTTTTTCGAACACAATGACTGTGTATACGGACATGGCGGAAATACCGTTTGTGCCAGTGGGCGGCGCCAGACACAGGAGAAGTACGACGGTAGATGACCAATCGTTCTGGTCCACACTTATCCGTCCTTCCCGAGCGAGGCACGCCAGAAGTGAACCAATATTCGGTATTGCTAGTGAACGTTCGATAGCAGCTTCTCGATGTGCACCGCCCCTTTCTCCGTCGTCATCAGTCTCCTCAACAATGTCCTCTCAAACCAAAGTCATGCCAATCAAGTCCAGTCTGACATCGAGTTCATCGCTGAAGTCGAAAGACGGTTCGTCGAGGAAGAGAAAGCAGCAGATTTCCGTGAAGTTTGCAGAGAAACCTACCATTCATTACGACCGTTCATATGATGCAGAGCCGGAGTCTTCTGCACCTCAGAATACATCCAGTCCAAAAGCTCCAGAAAGAGGACTTTCTTCTAAACTCAAGCGCCTCATAGGATCCATGAGAAAGGATCGAGACCAGGCAGTGCCGGGTCGTCCTTGTATCTCTGGACCTTACCCCATGTATTGTATGGCGTCGACAAGGGTTCAGGAGCAAAACGTCCGTCCTGCCCGATCACACGCCAGTCTTCGATCTGCAGGCTCCGCTAGATCGGCAAGCAGTTTTCGAATATTTTGGCACAGGTTGACCTGTCCAGATGGCTAGATGGAGCACGCTTACGTGACCGATTTGTAGGTTTACTGTTCTCTCCAGCTCCATTGACTAGTCCCCACTGACCTTTCGATAGGCTTATGAATTTCTATGGATGATGTCATACATGCACGAATTGGCTGTTCTCTTATGCAGGCGCATAGTGTAGAACGCTGAAATTATGAGTTTCGCTTTGATCAGCACTAGGACTGTATGGTAGTCTGAGTACTTGACTACGTTTTGTGTTATGTTAATCCATGGTGGCGCATACCGTCAAATCACAACCTCTTCTCTCCATCCCATTTTGCTCTGAGACGAGAAAAGCCCGCAGCTCTTGACTGTACGAGCGACGGTTGATTCGGCTGAAACAGTCCGGCGTGTGTTAATTCGGGAGAATCATTACGAATGACCTGGGAAGACATTATAGCCACTATCACAATGGATGATAAATACTCACGGAACCGATCGAAAGGAAGAAACCAAACGTTGCAGCACTACTCAGCATGTATTGGGATAATGTGGGTAGTAAACCCCGGGGACCAGCGCCTCCTCTAAGTATCTATAAGTTCCGGCCAGATGAAGTGACAGTAACTAGTACCTCAAGATACTATAAGATCCGAAGAGGAAGCCTATTGTTAGGCCAACACCAGCACCGGTGAGGGCACCAATTCTATACCCAGGAATGCAGTCGTTGTTGAGCAAGCTTCAGTCAGGAATAGTGAACTGGCGGTCCTACTTCACTGCAGACTTGAGTTAGAGACGGAAAGGACTTCGAGATGGGTGGTTGTGTATACTTTTCTGCCATGTTGTGGGTTCTTGAACTCGTTGCATCCAGGAAATAGCAATCTGAGCAACTTGAAGTTTGAGAGATACAAGTGTCGCGTGCACTATCGACCACAACAGAGGGTGACACTTATTTCGGCGCTTAAACTACTGTAGTGCAACCATGTCGACCTCGCACCTATCGTTTCCTAGGGCTCAGCAAGCTCAAATGAGTGCGATGGTGGTGTCTTTCTAATGTTAATGCAAAAATACTCATTTTATATCTAGTTCGGGCAAACCAACGAGACGCATTTCATTTATTCTCTTTGAAAGACCAGACAGAATCCCTTCTTAGATCGTGGTTTGGTACGTTTAGTGTTCTGTGTTTTCCATTGCCCTTCACATAATATGTATGGACAGGAACACGCTGGTTAACGCGATGGGATAGGGAGGTTGACCTTTTGGTCAAGCTTACATATTATGCACTTACAACTGGCTTAGGTTAGTGAATCGAATCGACAGTCACCTGGAATGTTTGAAGTTCAGCTTGTTTCATCAGGAGCTCAAACGCTTGGGGAAGAATATACTGATATTTGGAAACAATCAACAAGAACACAACGACCACCGTCGTACCCCAGGCGTGCCGCACTTATCTTACTCCCGACCTTACCTGCTTATTTGTTTGCACGTCTGAATTCTCCTCTGCCAACTGGTTCATCTATGGTTGCTAGATTATTGCACAGTCTTCCCAAGGGTTTGGAGGTTGCATCGGAAATAAACCTTGCAATCTTTTACTTTCGAGGCTTGTATTATGACTTGGGAAAGAGAGCATTGGATATCCGATACGTCTGTCACATGCCTACGTTTGGTGGAAGAAGGATTGAACTCTTGTTGGTCAGGTCTCATCTACACCAGAGGACCCACACATGCGTCCACCCTCATATTCTCTCCTCGGGATATTACTAACAACACGACTGTTATATCGCTTCATCTCTTTTGTTCGCACTCAAAGTTCATCGGCATCAGGCGCTGCGGTTAAGGGCAAACAACTTGTAGACGATAGTGTGGAAACATATCTGGATGATCAACCGGTGTCTTCACTACTCAACAACATAGACCCTGAAGGCAAACCGTCGATACCAGCGGAGGAGGACCAAAGAACATTTTTGAACGTTGCTACTATCCCAAGTGACCTGAGGGCGAGCAGACATTGTACCTTATGTCTAGAGGAGCGTACAGCCAGTTGTGCTACTGATTGTGGACACATGTTTTGTTGGGATTGTATTGTAGGTTGGGCGAGAGAAAAGGTCGGTTTTGATTTTAACTTTCATTTGTCAATATTGATACCAGCCGTCGTAGTCGGAATGTCCGTTATGCAGACAAACCCTCAGTCTGACGCACCTTGTACCAATTTATAATCTATGATTATTCGATTTTGCACCATTAAACAAGACAGACGTGATACATTTTGAAGCGATATACAAAACCTCTAATACAAGCTTCCCAAACTACACCGCTTGTTGGATTAGAGTAATGTTATCACCTTTTAGCATGATTCGGCCTAAGATGACAGTTCATCAACTGCAAAAACAATCAAGAACAGATCCTACCTAGTTCTCTCCGAGGTTTTGCATCTTTTACATAGACCTCGGCGGCTTCGTCAATCACGACGTTCATAAACTCATCGAATCCCTAACAAAAGTAATGCTTCGTGAGCATGATACACACTGGTGTACGTAAGTGGCGACGACTAGCGGCAAAATTGGTGCAGGAACATCGCTCGCAAGAAACAGTAATTTGCGCGAAACAGGACACTAGACATTGCAATTGTCCTTCTTGTGTCACGAGATAGACAAGTTCAACGCCAAGTGAGAACCGAGGGTCTGGAATAATACGCACAATGATTCGTCCTTCAATGCGCATCTCCATGTTGTCATATAGCCAGATCACGACTTTCGTTTTCTGTTATTTCAATTTAAGATCAGAACACAGACCGAATTTCAGGGATATTCGACCGTATCGACTTTCCTGTTG
>QGOD01000062.1:19632-46953 GCA_003313065.1 Sarcodon sp. MG97 | reverse complement strand
GACTTGTGAGAAATTATCAACAAAGTACTTACGATGGGCTGCACCATCACACGCTGTTGGCGACCAGACATGATGTATAGAAAAAGCTGAAGCACAAAAAGTTGACTGAAAGGTTGGCAGCAAAGACCGCCTACCACGTGGTTGTGGGATTCTGCCAACTCCGTTTGCGTGAGGCTCCAACTTAGAGGGACGCGTCGTCTAGTTGCTTCACTTAGGTCTCTCGAGGATGGAGGTACGCTATGGCCCATCTAATTGATTTGCATGAGAGCTCATGTTTACCAAAGGCTTTTACCTCCCCAAACTCGTCGACCGCAGCCGCGGTTACATTCATCACATTTGTTCAAGACCTGAAGAAGAAGACTAAAGCTTGGGCACCACTTATTGACTTATGCGCCAGTGGCGAAAAGACTCTAGAGCGATTTAGATACCAGTTTCCTGAAGATTGGCTTTACAGTGATCAACTTCGAGGAGAATGGAGTGCATATAACGAGATTCTAAAGAGGAAAAATGATTCAATTCAGGAGCAACTTGGTTTAGTTTTCCATTCTAGCATCACACGGTCTTGATCTGATGAATACCATGACCACAGCTGGACTTCAGTTGAAGATCGTCGCCCAAGACAAGATTGTGGAAAACAAGATCAGCGATATCATTCAAGAATGGGAACAGACGCGACCGGTACAGGGCAATTTACGCGCGGACACGGCCCTCAACACGATTAACGTATTTGAAGGCAAGCTGACACGTGTTCAGGAGGAGTACGACCTTCTCTGTCGGGCGAAAGAGGCTTTAGATCTCGAATTGATTCGACACACCCGCCTGGACCCTGTTTTTGAAGAATTGCGCGACCTCAAGGCAGTGTGGACAGCGTTATCTGGTATATGGAGCCAAATCGGGGAGTTGCGAGAGATGGCGTGGGCGACTGTCCAACCAAGGAAGTTGAGACAGCAAATCGATGGCTTCCTCAATTCTACCAAGGATATGCCTACTCGAATGAGACAGTATGCTGCTTTCGAGTATGTTCAGGATGTTCTACGAGGCCTACTCAAATCGAATACGATCGTTTCTGAGCTCAAGTCTGAAGCTCTGAAGGAGAGACATTGGAAGCAGCTCTTCAAGGTTGTTCGGATGCCGAATCAGATCACCTTGACGCTGTACGTGATTTACATGTTAATTGTGCCCTCATAATAACTCTCCAGCAGCATGACTCTTGGAAACGTTTATGATATGGACCTGAAGAAGAACGAAACCTTAATAAAAGAAGTGATCATACAAGCACAAGGAGAGGTAAGAAACGAATATTGTTATTCGAACTAGTCTGTCATTTGCTCACTGACATGTAGATGGCTCTTGAAGAATACATAAAACAGGTCAAGGAGATCTGGACCAATTATACTTTGGATCTGGTTAACTACCAAAACAAGTGTCGCCTGATTAGGTCTGTACATTCACGTTTTGCATGTGCAGCGGATGTTCATTCTTGGCAGAGGATGGGACGATTTGTTTAATAAGTGTAGCGAGAATCTCAACTCATTGGTAGCAATGAAGATGTCTCCTTACTATAAGGGTTAGTGTCCGTGTATTTTCAATGATCCCTGGCTCATTTTTATCTCCCAGTGTTCGAGGAGGAGGTATGTACGTTACATCGTTACCAATCACGACTAAAATAAACACAGGCGAGCTCTTGGGAAGAAAAATTGAACAGGATTCACGTTCTGTTTGGTATATCCTCCATTCATTTGACTAGTGGACGAATAATATAACGTATTTCACAGATGTCTGGATCGATGTGCAAAGGCAGTGGGTGTATCTCGAAGGCATTTTCACTGGAAGCGCCGATATCAAACATCTGTTGCCCATGGAAAGCGCTCGATTCCAGAACATCAATTCAGAATTTTTAACGGTGATGAAAAAGGTCTACAAGTCGCCTTTTGTTATCGACGTTATGAATCAACCTGGGATTCAAAAGAGTCTGGAACGACTTGCAGATCTTCTCAACAAGATCCAGAAAGCTCTTGGAGAGTATTTGGAGCGGGAGCGTGCTTCATTCCCTCGCTTCTATTTCGTTGGTTATGAAGACTTGTTGGAGATTATCGGGAACAGCAAAGATATTCTTCGAATTATGAAACACTTGAAGAAAATGTTCGCCGGTATATCAACCATCATGTTGGACGACGACTTGACCCAGATTCTTGGCATGGCGTCTCGAGAAGGCGAAGAAGTCAAATTCAAAACTCCAATATCGCTAAAGGAATTCCCAAAGATCAACGAGTGGTTAACCAAATTAGAGTCTGAAATGCGGCATTCTCTAGCGCTGTTGCTTTGCGACGCTGTTGGAGAGTTGCAGGAATTTTATGGCACTGCATCTCTACCTGTTGATCAATTCATGTCTTGGATGGAGAAGTACCCCGCCCAGCTTGTCACGTTAGCCGTCCAGGTTGCTTGGACGGCTTCTGTGGAAGATTCTTTCCAGGCTGGCCTTCCGCCCGATGGTCCGCTCGACACGATCCGCCAAGGCCTTGATCTTCTGGCAGACGTGGTCCTCACAGAGTTGTCTCCTGTTACTCGACGAAAATGTGAACATTTAATCACAGAGCTTGTCCACCAGCGCGATGTTACGCGCTCTCTCATCCAACAACGTCTTTCTGACAACATGGCATTTACATGGCTGTATCAGATGCGATTCTACCTCGATAAAAGTGTAACAAATCCTCTAGATTGCCTCTCTATTCGTATTTCTGACGCCGAGTTCCCATATGGATGGGAATATCTGGGCGTTCCAGACCGCCTTGTTCAAACGCCGCTAACAGACAGGTGTTACCTCACACTTACTCAAGCTTTAGACAATCAATTAGGTGGTTCTCCTTTCGGACCTGCGGGAACAGGTCAGTCGTCGCCCTGGTTTATTTTTATGCCAGGCCTCACCTCTTTCCAGGTAAAACGGAGTCTGTTAAGGCGTTGGGTGTCCAGCTTGGCCGGTTTGTATTGGTTTTTTGCTGTGACGAGACGTTCGATTTCCAAGCTGTGGGTCGTATTTTTCTGGGTCTATGCCAAGTGGGAGCCTGGGGATGTTTCGACGAGTTCAATCGTCTCGAAGAGCGTATCCTCAGTGCAGTATCGCAACAAGTACAGGCAATACAACAAGGGCTGGCAGCGGTTGCTAAGAATCCTAATGCTGAAATTGAGTTGGTCGGTAAAAGTCTTAAGATCAACAAGAATATCGGTAGGTCTTAAATTTCGCTTTGAAGATGTTATGACTTGAACTCTCAACCAGGTATTTTCATAACTACCAATCCTAATTATGCTGGGCGTTCCCAATTGCCACCAAATTTGACCAAACTTTTCAGACCGTGAGTACATGCTTTTCTTAGAATTATTGTTTTTGAACTCCAGTTTCCAGAATGGCAATGACCCGTCCTGACCGAGAATTGATTGCGCAAGTCATGCTTTTTTCTCAAGGTTTTAGAACCGCAGAATCCCTAGCATCTAAAATTGTGCCCTTCTTTAATCTCTGTGACGAACAGCTGTCACCCCAGCCTCATTATGATTTCGGTCTTCGTGCTTTGAAAGCAGTATTGGCTAGCGCTGGTATTCTCAAGCGAGAACGTTTGCAAAGCGAGGATGTAGAGAGTCTCTCGGATCTTGTCTCTGAACAGGTCATTCTCATCCAGAGCGTTACCGAGACAATTGTGCCTAAATTGGTTGCTGATGATGTCCCTTTGCTCACAAGGTCTGTTCATATGCTGATTCGTTGTTTTCCTCCGCCTAATTCACGAACTCCGAAGCTTGTTGGCCGACGTTTTCCCAGGGACTGAATACATACCGGTTAACCTCGATTCACTACGCGAAAAGATCGGCGAGGTATGCGCTGAGCGTCGACTACTTCAAGGTGAACGATGGATGTCGAAGATTCTGCAACTGTACCAGATTCAAAAGATACAACATGGTTTGATGATGGTCGGGCCCTCTGGAACTGGCAAGACGAATGCATGGAATGTTTTGTTATCTGCACTGGAAAGACTCGATGGTGTCGAAGGGGTTTCTTATGTTATCGATCCCAAAGCCATGCATAAGGATGCCTTGTATGGTACTCTTGATCCCACTACAAGAGAGTGGAACGACGGTCTATTCACTCACATCTTAAGGAAGATTATAGATGACGTTCGTGGTGAAAGTGGAAAGAGACACTGGATTATATTCGATGGTGATGTTGATCCTGAATGGGTTGAGAACTTGAACAGGTTAGTCCTGCCGATTCTAGTAGGCAATCGTGCGGGAGTTCACGTTCCACAGTGTCTTGGACGATAACAAGCTCTTGACGCTTCCCAATGGTGAACGTCTTAATCTGCCACCGAATGTTCGAATAATGTTTGAAGTTGAACATCTTCGATATGCAACCCTTGCCACTGTTAGTCGATGTGGTATGATTTGGTTTAGCGAGGATGTAGTGGAACCTTCCATGATATATCGCAACTACCTCGAAACATTAACATCTGTTCCGCTCGACGCTGATGACGAGGACGCGATCGATATTCCGGGCCGTCGCGTCGATATCATTGCAGATTCCTCTGGGTCTCCTCATCTTTCCACCCAAAAACAAATAGCTAGCATCCTAGAACCCTATTTCGCTGATGGAGAACTGGTCAGCTTCGCTCTAGAATTCGGTGCCACCATCGAACACATTATGGACTTTACGAGCACCCGTGCTTTGAACACTCTTTTCTCCCTGGTAAACAAAACTGTCAGAAATATAATCGAATACAACATTCAACATCCGGATTTCCCTCTTTCACCCGAACGTGTAGAACAATACGTCACCAAGAGATTGCTGGTCAGCATCATTTGGGCGTTTTCTGGTGATGCAAAACTTGATCTCCGTGCAGAAATGGGAGAGTTTTTGCAGAAACAAACAGGCATAGATCTCCCGACACTTACTTCGGGAAACTCACTTCTGGACTACGATGTTGTGATCTCGACTGGAGAATGGATTGCATGGCAGTCGAAGGTTCCTTCCATTGAGATCGAAGCTCAATCAGTTACGGCTGCCGATGTCGTGGTTCCTACCATTGATACTGTTCGACATGAAGAAGTATTATACTCCTGGTTATCCGAGCACAAGCCTCTCATGCTTTGTGGACCTCCCGGATCCGGTAAAACGATGACACTCTTCAGCGCATTGCGAAAGCTCCCCGATATGGAGGTCGTAGGTTTGAATTTTTCCAGTGCGACTACGCCGGAGTTGATATTGAAGACATTCGAACAATATTGCGAATATCGTAAAACGCCTAATGGAGTCATACTTGCACCAGTCCAAATCGGTCGTTGGTTGGTCGTTTTTTGTGATGAAATTAACCTTCCTGCTCCAGATAAATACGGGACTCAGAGAGTCATTTCATTTTTGCGTCAACTTGTTGAATCTGGAGGTTACTGGCGTGCCTCCGACATGTCGTGGGTCAAGCTCGAGCGTATTCAGTTCGTTGGGGCATGCAATCCTCCCACTGATCCTGGACGAGTCCCTCTTAGTCACCGTTTCCTACGTCATGCACCACTGGTCATGGTTGATTACCCCGGCGAGATTTCTTTGAAGCAGATTTATGGTACATACAATCGCGCGCTCCTAAAGGTTGTTCCAAACCTCCGGGCCTATTCCGAGCCCCTCACTGATGCAATGGTCGAATTCTATCTTGCCTCACAAAAACGGTTTACAACCGACATCCAAGCACACTACGTTTACAGTCCACGTGAGCTTACTCGATGGGTTCGTGGCATTTATGAAGCTATTCGGCCACTGGAAATTCTGTCCATGGAGGGCCTTGTTCGTGTATGGGCTCACGAAGCTTTACGATTGTTTCAAGACCGTCTTGTGACTGAGGAGGAAAAGCAATGGACAGACGAGAACATCGATGCTGCGGCATTGCAACACTTCCCCACCGTCAGCCGTGACGAGGCATTGGCACGACCGATATTATTCTCCAACTGGACGTCAAAGAATTACATCCCAGTTGATCGTGAGGTCCTCCGTGAATATACTAAGGCGCGACTTCGCGTGTTCTACGAGGAGGAGCTCGATGTGCCCTTGGTATTATTCAATGACGTGTTGGATCATGTGCTCAGAATTGATCGTGTTTTCCGTCAAGTTCAGGGACATCTTTTACTCATTGGTGTCAGTGGCAGTGGAAAGGTGGGAGACCGCAGTCTACGTATAATCAAATACTAATCATCTTTACAGACCACTCTATCCCGTTTCGTGGCTTGGATGAATGGTCTCAGCATCTTTCAGATCAAGGTCTCCAACAAGTATACGGGAGACGATTTCGATGAAGATCTTCGGACTGTACTTCGCCGTGCAGGTTGTAAAGGCGAGAAGATTTGCTTCATCATGGACGAATCAAATGTTCTAGACTCCGGTTTCCTTGAACGTATGAATACACTTCTTGCCAATGCAGAAGTACCAGGGTTGTTTGAAGGCGACGAGTACTCTGCACTTATGACTGCGTGTAAAGAAGGCTCTCAGCGAGATGGACTCATGCTGGATTCACACGAAGAACTGTATCGCTGGTTTACCCAACAGGTTGCGAAGAATCTTCACGTGGTATTCACAATGAACCCCCCAGAAAACGGGCTAGCTTCGCGAGCCGCCACTTCTCCGGCTTTGTTCAATCGTTGTGTATTGGATTGGTTTGGTGACTGGTCTGACCAAGCGTTCTATCAAGTGGGGATGGAATTCACCCTTACTCTCGATCTCGACGTGGGTTCTTACGTGGCACCAGATCATTTCCCGATAGCATATCGTGAACTTGTGATGCCTCCTGTTCACCGGACAGCCGTTGTCAATGCCTTCGTCTATGTTCATCAATCTTTGCATCAAATCAATCAACGTTTGAGTCGCAGGCAAGGGCGCTACAACTATGTCACTCCACGACACTACCTTGACTTGTAAGTGCTTCATTGCCTGTTCCTCGGATTTTTTCTAAATTCAAGGTCAAATAAGCATCAACCACTATGTGAGGCTCCATCATGAAAAGCGGGAAGAATTAGAGGAACAACAACGCCATCTACATGTAGGACTTGACAAACTTCGAGACACCGTTACCCAGGTTGAGGAACTACGGAAAAGCCTCGCCATCAAACGGTCGCAGTTGGAGGCGAAGAATATCGAAGCTAATGAGAAGTTACGGAGAATGGTGGACGATCAGAAGGAGGCTGAACAAAAGAAGGCAGCTTCGATCGAAATCCAGGCGGCACTAGTTGAACAGGAACGTCACATCGAACAACGACGGGCTGTTGTAATGGCTGATCTCGCCGACGCCGAGCCTGCGGTATTAGATGCCCAAGCGGCAGTCAGCAATATTAAGCGTCAGCATTTGCAAGAAGTGCGAACAATGGCCAATCCTCCGGAAGCAGTCAAAATGGCGATGGAATCCGTCTGTACCATTCTAGGTCACAAAATCGATAGTTGGAGGACAGTCCAGGGAATCATAAGACGCGACGACTTCATCCAGCGTATTGTTAACTTTGACACACCAAACCAAATGACCAAGCAAGTACGCGAATTAATGAAGAAAGACTACCTTAGCAGACCATCTTTCAATTTCGAGTCTGTCAACCGAGCCAGTAAAGCCTGTGGTCCCCTAGTCAAATGGGTAGTTGCTCAAGTTCGTTTCTCGGAGATTTTGGACAAGGTCGAGCCGCTCCGTAATGAAGTGCAGTCACTGGAGGATCAGGCAGAGAGCACCAAGAAACAAGCACTAACTATCGTTGCAATGATCTCGGAACTAGAGGCTAGTATTGAAAAGTACAAGGCGGAATATGCGCTGCTCATCAGCGAGACACAAGCTATCAAAACAGAGATGGAGCGCGTACAGCACAAAGTTGACCGTAGTATGACGCTTCTGGAAAGCTTATCATCAGAAAGGAGCAGATGGGAATTAGGAAGCAGAACTTTCGACTCGGAAATGAGCACGATTGTGGGAGACGTGTTGTTGTCGTCGGCTTTCTTAGCATACGGAGGCTTCTTCGACCAACATTATCGAGAGATGATGTGGCAAGACTGGTCAAATCATTTGCAAGAAGCTGATGTCAAGTTTAAACAAGAATTGTCCCTTCCGGAGTATCTCTCGACCGCCGACGATCGCCTCAGCTGGCAATCCAAGGGCCTACCATCCGATAACCTTTGCACAGAGAATGCAGTCATGCTCAAGCGATTCAACCGATATCCGCTGATCATCGACCCAACTGGCCAGGCTACTACTTGGATATTAAATGAGTACAAAGATCGTAAAATCACAGTTACCAGCTTCTTGGACGAAGCCTTCCTCAAAGTCCTGGAGAGTGCTTTACGTTTTGGCAACCCTCTTCTAATTCAGGACGTGGAGCACCTTGATCCGATTCTTAACCCCGTCTTAAACAAGGAGATCAGGAGAACCGGAGGTCGTGTCCTTATCCGGTTAGGCAGTCAGGATATCGACTTCTCTCCTTCATTCACAATGTTCCTATCCACGCGAGATCCATCGGTCGAGTTTTCTCCTGATATATGCAGTCGCGTGACATTTGTAAACTTTACAATGACCAGGAGCAGTCTACAAAGTCAGTCCTTGGATCAAGTTCTTAAAGCAGAGAGACCGGACACGGAGCGCAAGCGAACCGACCTGATGAAGATGCAAGGAGAGTTTAGACTACGACTTCGTACACTCGAGAAGCTCCTGCTTCAAGCACTAAATGAATCCACAGGAAACATTCTAGACGATGACAAGGTTATTGAAACGCTGGAGACACTCAAACGAGAAGCTGCCGTCATCACTCAAAAGGTCGAGGAAACGGATCTCGTTATGAGAGAAGTAGAACAGGTCACCGCGGAATATCTTCCTTTGGCACAGGCCTGCAGTTCCGTGTTCTTCATTCTTGAACAACTCAATCTCGTGAACCATTTCTACCAGTTTTCGTTACGGTTCTTCCTCGACATCTTCGACTATGTTCTCCATCACAACCCTAATTTAAGAGGCGTCTCTGATCACGCTCAACGGCGAGATATCCTTCTCAAGGACTTGTTCTTGATTGTATACAAACGAACCTCTCGCGCGCTCTTCCACTGTGATCACGTAATGCTCGCTGTTCTTCTTGCTCAGGCAAAGTTGCGAGGTGTCGAAGAGATTGCAGATGAACTCGAATTTTTACTGGATAGTGGAGAGGGGGCCGTTGCTGCTCCTGGTTCGGCATCGAACCAGCAAAATTTTATCCTCTCTGCTGAACAGTCACGACGGCTCGAAAACTATGCTAAGCATTCAATTTTCAAACCTGTTCAGGAGCATCTTCATACACATCAAAGTGAATGGATCCTGTTCCTCGAATCGGGAGCCCCAGAAACAATTGTTCCTTCCGCTTGGGACTACAGTACCCGTAAGTTATCTGTTTCACGGTATGAGGTCAAAGTTTGAACAATTGAATAGCGGCCGTAAACGCCATTCGGAACATCCTTGTCATCAAATGTTTGCGACCTGACCGACTTTTGCAAGCAACCGCATCATTTGTGCGGATTGTCTTCCAAACAGATCTATCTGCAGAGTCGACATTCAATCTTGATGCAATGGTCAATGATGAAGTTCCTCCCGCCACTCCTCTATCCCTCGTCTCTGTCCCAGGTTATGATGCTAGTTACCGTGTGGATAACCTCGTACGAAATTCTGGGGCAAAATGTGCTTCTGTTGCTATGGGTTCCCAAGAAGGTTTCACTCTGGCTGATCAAGCTGTCGCAATGGCGGCGCGACAAGGCTCATGGGTCCTACTCAAGAACGTACACCTTGCTCCAGCTTGGCTGGGTCAACTGGAGAAGAAGCTCCAGACCCTCAACCCGCATCGTAATTTCCGTCTTTTCCTCACGATGGAAGCAAATCCTTCCATACCCGTCAATATCCTGCGGCAATCTAGAATCGTCATGAATGAACCCCCACCAGGCATCAAGGCCAATTTACTCGACTCATTACGTAACATCACCCCTGTCCGTCTTTCTCAAGGACCTGCAGAAAAAGCCCGGCTATACTTTTTGCTTGCATGGTTCCATGCCGTTGTTCAAGAACGCCTTCGCTATGTTCCTTTGGGATGGAGTAAAGCGTATGATTTCAACGATTCTGACATGGCTTCCGCTTTCAACA
The DNA here is from genome assembly GCA_003313065.1 of Sarcodon sp. MG97. Classification (NCBI taxonomy): domain Eukaryota; kingdom Fungi; phylum Basidiomycota; class Agaricomycetes; order Thelephorales; family Thelephoraceae; genus Sarcodon; species Sarcodon sp. MG97. The sequence continues at coordinate 36,805 of QGOD01000062.1, read as the reverse complement.
CGATCGATTCTTGGCTGAGTAGTGCTGCGAAGGCCAGAACCAATATTGACCCTGCTTCCATACCTTGGGATGCAGTCAAGACATTGATTAAACAATCTGTGTACGGTGGAAGGATAGATAGCGATTTCGATCAGCGAATTCTGGATGCCTTTGTAGATGGTCTGTTCACACCACAGGCCTACAACGTCGATTTCGATCTTGTTCCGACCACCAACGGGGAACGTACTTTGCCAGCGCCAGATGGCACCAAGGTAGAAAACTTCTTGAGCTGGGCACAAGGACTGCCCGATCGTGAACCCCCGTCTTGGCTTAGTTTACCTTCGACGGCCGAACGTCTGATAGCTGTTGCACAAGGTGATGATGCATGATATGATATCGAATATCTAATACTAACCTCAAACAAAGGAAACGATCTACTCGGAAAACTGAGGAAGATGAGGATGCTTGCAGATGATGATGACGATTCTACGTCCACAATAGGGCCTTCCAAGGGTCAAACTTCACAACAACCAGCTTGGATGAGGCACCTTCACGAGCGCTGCCGTGAATGGCTTGGACAATTGCCTTCAGTAAGTCGACGAATCACGTCAACGATTCGTGTTCTGACAAGCCTTCAGAGTTTGAATACGTTACCAAAACAACCGCATGAAAACCCAGATCCCCTGTACCGACTATTCTTCCGTGAAGGCACGATTGGTCAGAATTTGCTTGCCCAGGTCCGCAAGGATCTGTCCGACGTGATCAGGGTGTGCGAAGGTGGCCTCAAGCAAACCAATCACCTGCGTACACTCATGAGTTCACTCACCAAAGGTTTGTTACCGCTTACTTCTAGAAATAATCGACGATTGTAACTTTTTTACTGTACAGGGACTATTCCTACCCATTGGCGACGCTACAAAGTGTACAAAGCGATGTCTGTTTCGGAGTGGATCCCAAACCTGGCTCGTCGTCTCGCCCAGTTGGATAGCATCTCTGGCCTGGATAATCTGATTAACATTGAGGTGTGGTTGGGTGGATTGTTCTTCCCGGAGGCTTATATCACTGCAACGAGACAAGCAGTAGCTCACAGGAAGAAATGGAGTTTGGAAACACTGTATTTGCAATTGGACATTGAAAAAGTCAATGACCCTGAAGCTTTTATTCTCGATGGTGAGTGTTATTTGATTCGTGGGCTCTGAATGTTGCTGACATCCCTTCGTATTTAGGGCTCGTTTTAGAAGGAGCCTCTTGGACAACGGATAAACTGTTCTTAAACGAAGGCGAGCCCGTTAGGCTCAACCCATCACAAATCAGATGGGTACAATTTAATGATCCTCCGAGTGGCTTGGTGGTCAATTTGCCCGTGTATCTGAATAGCGATAGAAGCGACGTGCTGTTTACTGTTGACCTTCTATTCGATAGCAGTGCCGGCTCCCTGGTTGCAACTAGAGCGGTTTGTTTAACAGCATGATCGCTCCGATGAATACCCCACGTGTTACGATACCTATCTGATGCTGGCATTGATGTTTACTCTAGTGTTCCATGTTACACACATTGTTTGGCGAAATGGAATGATAATAAATTTTTCCCATATCACAATATTACTCCGCTACCACCTACAACATGAAGAACTTTCCAGTCCACTTCGATGCCCTTCGTCTTGAATATGGTCCGCGCACTTTCAGCGATGGCCTCGAAATCATGTGTTGCGAGGGCAAGAATAGTAGGGCCTGCACCAGAAAGGCAAATTCCCAAAAGGCCCGGATGAGTCAAAGGAGTGATCGAAGAAGTCACTTCTGGAAGACCAGGGATCTTGACGGTGATCGGTGAATAAACTGGGCATCAAAGAGAGATCAATGACGGTGCTTACAAGTTCCTTGCGATAAGGCTGATGCACGCGATCTTTCATCGCCTCGTAGATCAGGTCTGGATCAGGAGGAGACGAAGCGAGAGCCGTAGTCAATACTGCTAGGCGTTGCAAATTGAAAACCTACGCACACAAGATCAAATATTGATATTTGAAACAAATTTAAAAATCAAAAGAAAAAAGGAGACAATTGTTAGGCCAAAAAAAAAAACGCACCAGATCTTTCCGGGAGTACTGCTCTGGAAGAACTTGCCGTGCTTTCGCTGTGCTCAGCTCGAACCGAGGGATGATAGCAAGAGCCTTGATGCTCGGCGACCACCCAAACTGTACAAAGTGACCAATTCCGATGGGAGGGACAGGTGGGTTGAGACCCCAGTCTTCCCCTGCGTCGGGTGGGTATTCAGGAAGCACCTCACTGAGGGGGACGCTAGCGGCCTCCGTCGCCTCCTTGTCGAGCTCGCGCAGGTACGAGCCGACGAACCCGCCAACAAGCGCGGCCGTGACGTTGTCTGGATGTCGTTCGACCATGAGCGCAAAGTCCAGCATACGTGTGAGGGGGAGATTGAGGTGCCCGAGCTCGTTGGCGAGCAAGATGCCTGCGATTACTGCTGCGCCTGATGAGCCAAGACCCCGTCCGAATGGTATCTCGTTATGCGCATGGATCTTGATGATGATGTTTTGTTGCCCGGTTGTAGATGTAGTATTGTTTGCTCCAGAAGAACCGCTGTCGAAAGGGATGGAATTGGGGAATTTTTGGATGCCGTGACAACGAAGGACGTATAGTGCAACACGAGTAGTTAGATTTTTGTAGGGATCTAAAGGCACCTCGTCTGCTCCTTCCCCGGCATATGACAAGATTGGAGGGCCGCCGCCATTGGTAGACGGCTCAAAAGTGACTGTAAGGCTGAGGTATAGAGACAGCGAGAGACCGACGACGTCAAAACCAGGACCAATGTTTGCAGAAGTTGCAGGGATACGGATTGTGAATGGGTGAGGGAGATTTTCAGCCATACTTGATCACCCCGAGAAGCACAGAAATTCTAATGCACGAGCACACTGTGGGAGAGATATAGCGTCGACCCATCCCGAGGTTTTCAATCGCAGAGCATTTCTTTATCGGATACAACCTTATTGTGATCTGCTCTAAATGTCCCTTTGGAGAGAAAAAAAGCTGATTGACTGGCGGCAAAACCATACAAAGTCTGATCTGAGAAGTTTCGAAGGCACAACTCCCGCTATCAAATGCCCTCTAGTTTTCTTCGGGTCACGACAGCGAACCAGACGTCTAAATTCTTTGAAAAATAGATTCTGTAGCAGAATATCTTTGTTGTCAACACTGCTGTGATGCTTGTACGGCAAGGACCAGGATACCGCTAATCGGAATGCACCGTCGATGAGTCATTATTACAATCAGCCCTTGCTTGACACAGATGCCGGCCTGACCCTCATCAAGAGATACTATTGAGGCAGGTTCGAGTCAGCTTTACTGTGTACAGTCGTCACCCCGAGTCGACGCACGCTCCAATTTTGATTGCTCTCGAACAGGAGGATACTAGGGCCCTTGGCTACCCCGGTAATATTTATATTCCTGATTCAGTCTAGTCCCATACTTATCACCATGATGTGGACCCAGACTTACTAAACCGTCCTTCCTTCCGACTCCTTGCATCCCACCTAATATTACCTGTCCAAAGGCTGTCAAACATTACATCTGCCAGAGGTGTTTCGTACGCCGGACATCTCAGAATCCTCAAAAAAACACGCGTAGGGTCTACGGAACAGAGTATATCGTTCCTTGCGATTGTGAGAGTTATTAACTGGAAAGCGCTGCAGGTGGCGTTGGATGCATAGGTCCCGGTGGTTTTTTCATGAAAGCTCGTGATACAGATGCTCCATATAGTGTTCTTAATGAGTACAACGGAAACAACTCAGACGAGACCACGAATATTCTTGCCACGTTAAAGCCTGTAGACTACGCAGGACGACACGGCGTTCCTGCATGGATGGAACTCGGAAACATGTATTCGAGATGATGTCGTCCCTGCATGGATGATAAAACTCGGAAACCTACCGGAACATGTCGACGCAGAAACGAATAACGGCATCCGTCGCTTCTCCAAACAGAGTCTTGATAATCTGCCTCATTTCCCCGACCGGCCAAAGGAACAGGTTCTCGACAACCTGACTGCACGTACCTCTAGTTTTTTTCATATGGGCAAAAACAGCGACGAGCGTCTTGAAGCAAGGCTTACCTGAGGACCAGTTAAGGCTTATCCTTAACGGACATCTAGGGACAGGAGACCATCTTTCAGATTTATACCGGCAAACTTTGGATACCTCATTCGCGGATATCAGGGATTCCAGAGCTCTCGAGGTCGTTGAGCTCACGACTTCCATAACAGTTCTCACCAAGGTTCCTTTTCGTTGCAACGAATTTTCCTATCAGAGAGTGTGTCATTGGTGGACTCTGCCCTAATCAAGCTTTTGTTCGTGATCTCCATTGGAGAGGACAGTGGCCTTCAGATAGGATATCTGTCTTTTAGCGAATCCCTGTGTGACCCTGCTCGTTGTTCGGAGGCGTTTTTTATTGACCGTGACAAGGCCTGTCATGATATCGCAATGATGTGCTTTTATCAGGTGAGGAAGGGGTTAAAGTTCAATATCTGTAACCTGTCGTTTTATCTTCCAAATAATGAGGGGGGGATTTGTCGGAACGAATCAAGAAGAAAATCCCTGGCTCACTGATTTACTCATGCCGCTACTGGGCGGCTCATCTCCGAGATATAGCAAGCGGTAAAAATGGCCGTGGCACCTTTCTAGAAGTTGTCAAGGATTTCTTCTTCAGTTGCTTCCTCTTTTGGCTAGAAGTCATGAAGTTGGTCAAACAAATCCCAGCGACCAACTCGACACTGATGATTGCCATCCCTTGGACTGAAGTGAGGTGTTTTTTTTTTTCAAAATAACTCAAGAGTTGCTTTGACATGGTCATTGTAGGAGTTTGACACGAGCTTATCCACCTTCGCTCAAGATGCCCGCAGATTCACCATAAATTTCGATATTCTCATTTCGAGTGTTCCACACATCTACTGATCTGCACTTCCTTTTGCGCCCTCTGCATCGCCAATCGCGCAGCAATACCAGCCGCTATTTCCGAATACACTTTCTGTCCTTTCGGGGCGCAGTGAAAACTGGCCGGCAATAGTCAATCATTTTGAGGCCACATTAGTTCCATCAATTGTGTTGCGTTTTCCCCAGATTGTCATCGGGTAGTCCCAGGGTCGTATGATGGCACCATTTGGGTCTGGGATATAGAAATCAGCCAAGTCACCGCAGTAAGCCCCTTGGAAAGCAACAATTATTCAGTCAAATCCGTCATGTTTTCTCTAGATGGCAAGCAAGCCGTCTCGAGTTCATCTGACAGGATCAATCGGATCTGGGACGTGAAGACCCGATCAAGTCACTGAAAGTCCCTCCGGAGACCATTACCTTCATTGGGTCGAGTCTGTCGCGTTTTCTCCGGATGGCAAACGAGTCGCCTCAGGCTCATCCGATAAGACCATCCAGACTTGGGATTTGGAGGCCATCCAGGTCACTGCCGCAGGTTTGAAAGGTACACACTCATTCGGTCACATCTATTGCGTTTTCTCCCGACGGAAAACGAGTTCTTTCGTTCTCACTCGATGATACTATCCGGATTTGGGATGTAGAAGAAACTGGCTAAGTCGTAGCAGTAAGGCCTTTACAAGACAACGTTGACTCAATCAATACAGTCATGTTTTCTGCAGATGGCAAGCAAGTCGTCTCCGGGCTCGTCTGACATGGCCATCCGAATTTGGGATATGGAAACTGGCCAGGCCGCCGCAAGCCCTTTTAGATGACACACCGGATCAATCACATCTATCGCGCTTTCTCGGGATGGCAAGCAGATAGTCTCAAGTTTGTATGACAACACTATTCGCATTTGGGATGCGGAGGCTGGTCAGGTCACTGCAGAGCCCTCGAATGACCATGGTCTTTTGGATTCTCCCCAGATGGTCAGCTGGTAGTTCTCTGGGTCGTACGATAGCACCACTCGAATTTAGGACGTGAAGGATCATTGGTGAACCTTTGGAAGGCCGTACTGGTTGCGTCAATTCTGTTGCATTCTCGCCGGATGGGGCTGGTTGTCTCAGACCCGGACAACAGAACTGTTCACTCGTCTTCAGTCAACTGCTGCGGCTAGTTATACCAGTACGAAGTACGTCGAATCCATTCTTTTTCTTCGAATCGCCAAGAGACGTGTCACAAGTCAGATGGACCGGAGCAGCGGCTTCTGTTGCATGGATGGTGAATGAGAATGAGGACGAGGATAACCTTGGGACGAGCAGGGGCAAGAGAAGGAGAGCGGAGTAGGCAACAACAAAAGTCGTTCGCTCGAAGACGCTCTCTATCCACATTTTCCGTATACTGCATGCTTTCTCTTTGATCAACACAACTGGGGGTGTTTTCGTGACATGCACAGTCCAGTTGAAGTTGCGCGTTCCCTACTTGGGAGAACTCTTATCATCTTATTGACCATTTCTTCAACCCAGAAATACGCATTTGTAGGCAAACGCCATTTGCAATATTTGCTTCTTTTGGATACTGAGACGGTAAGAAATCATGGTGACCAATGCATGGTCCAGAAAGAACAATCTTACTTATTTTCGCATGTCGTTTTGGCTGCGTGTCATAGCAGTCGACCTGGTCTAAAAGTTTGTGGCACAGCAAGGCAGTAGCATTGAATGCAAAAATGAGTACAAAATTCCGTTAGAGTTCTTATTGGCTGCTTATGCGTCACCACACACGGTTATGCCTCCTCTAGGGGTGGAGGGCCGTCGTCGTCAGAGTCATCCTCATCAGCCGTACCAGATGAACCCTCTCCAAGTCCGGTATTGCCAGCACCACCCATTTCAGCCATCATCTGTGATGAATGACATCAGTCGTACACAATAATTGCGAACTAGTGGAAAGCGTGAACTGCACCTTTTGAATATCTGGCATACCCATGCCACCCATTCCAGGCATACCTCCCATACCACCCATTCCAGGCATACCTCCCATGCCACCCATGCCAGGCATACCACCCATACCACCCATGCCAGGCATTCCGCCCATACCGCCCATACCTTCCATATCCATGTCATCAGCGGCGATAGGCTTTTCGTCTTGTTCATCCTCATCAACCCATTTCGAAAAGTCAGTCTTAATGAAATTCGACTTGAGTTTCGCTTTCTGCAAGCGAGGCCAGTACTCGAGCTTCTTTTCCTTCTTGCGAAGGTGGAGAATAAACGATCGCGATGTTAGTCGCTTGGACGATTCCTGTCCAACACGACGTGTGAGCCCACGACGAAGAAATAGATCGCAAATAAGGCCAATATGAGAGTGAACGCACCTCTGGTACTACTTCGGAAAAAAATTCGAGATCAAAAGCAAAATCCTTTTCTGCTATTCCCTTGTCGACACTGTTTCGAGCGGGTTAGATCTGACGGGATCATTCTCAAGTTGTGACTTGGACCCACGCACTTTCCGGTCTTGGCTTTGAAGGAAATTGCAGTGGGAGTTAGATTATACTCCAGCGTGGACTCGATGATGTCGGGCAAGTTAACTGTCACATAAAGAACATTCTGACCCAATAAAAATGTCAAGATAAGGTGCGATCGACACGAGCACAGAGGGAATATACTTTGGCATCATCAGTTTCACTACTTCGTTGCGCCCAGAGCACTTCAGGATGAAGAACAGTCATCGTAACGGATAGAGATGAAAGTTGTCGAAATTTCTGGAAAGGAGTGCGTACAATCCCACGTGGAAATAACGTGGATATCTGTATGCTTGAAATTGGAATTTCGAGTCATTGATCTTGAGTCGTTCATTTCATCTCAAAAAAATAACTGATCATCATGTCAGCTCAACATATCTGGCTTCGTTGTGAAACCAAAGAGCTCGAACATCGTGCTGCACTCAGTCCAACCACCGCGAAAGCTCTCGTCGACGCTGGATTCAAAGTATTTGTTGAACGAGATGAACAGAGGATATTCAATGACTCAGAATACGAAACGTAAGCAAACGATTATTCGACGACAGACGTGAGTTACGACAACTCATCGTTATAAAGTGTCGGATGTATCCTTGTCGAAAATAATACTTGGCCGACGGCACCCCTCACAACAGTGATCATCGGCCTCAAGGAACTAACAATCTCTGACGATCCATTGCCTCATACCCATATACAATTCGCACATGCTTACAAGCAACAGGCAGGCTGGGCTTCTGTCTTGAACCGTTTCCATCGTGGAGGTGGAAAATTATATGACATAGAATTTCTGACCGATGATGCAGGTAGACGTGTTGCTGCATTTGGGTATCACGCAGGTTTTGCGGGAGCTGCTGCTGGTGCCTTGGCAGTAGCCGCAGAAAGGAGCGGAAAGCCTCTTGGACGATTGAATCCATACCCAAATGAACAAGCCATGGTCAACGATTTGAGGGAAAAACTCGGTGGGGGTGGCAAGGGGATCAGAGCGCTTGTCATCGGGGCTTTGGGTCGATGTGGACGTGGCGCCGTCGACCTTTTCAGAAAGATAGGATTGGATGAGTGAGCTAATCAATCAATCACTGATACACTTTGTACTCACTTATTCTTCCAGAGATGATATCCTCAAGTGGGACATGGCGGAGACTGCCAAGGGAGGACCATTCCAAGAGATCCTTGACGTCGACATTTTTGTAAACTGCATCTATCTCAACTCCTCCATTCCGCCATTCATCACGTACGATACAATCAACGCCGCGGGCAAAGGACGACGATTACGATTTATAGTAGATGTCAGCTGCGACACTACAAACCCTTTCAACCCAATTCCTATATACTCCGTTAACACGACGTTCTTGAATCCCACGGTTCTAGTTGAAAAAATGAAGTGAGTTTTGATCAGAATATCTTCAGGGACAACAAACCAATTCAAATCTTTAGTCCTGAAAATCCTCCACTATCAGTGATATCGATAGACCATTTACCAACCTTGCTGCCAAGAGAGGCGTCGGAACAGTTTAGTTCGGACCTCCTGCCGTCGCTTCTGCAGCTCCCGGAGCGAAGCACATCCAGCGTCTGGGCCAGAGCAGAAAAACTGTTTGATGAGAAGGTGGAGGCCGCTGTCAAGGCTATAGGACAGTAAGACTGGGGGCAAATAAGATAAAACAGCAGTAGCAACGTGTTTGTATTGATGGAATAAATGTGCTTGTGTGGCGACAGATCCGGGATCAGTCCTGTTCAGCTGTATCAGGGCTGATGGATGATGGGCGAGCGGTCTCTTTGTGAGCAATTTGAGCCTGTTATCAGACGACTTTTGCTATACGGCAAAAAGCTGCAAGCGTAGTCATGAGAAGTGTTTCAGAAGGAGGATGAGTATTATTATTATTCAGTCTTCCAGCGTCTTATCACGCGGCTCCGAGTCCAGGCGGTGTCCACCAAGCTGCAGTCTGCGGAAGAGAAAATACGTATAAAAAGAATCAAGCCAAGGGACCGTGAGAGCTCTTTGGAACTCAGTAATAACTACCACCGCCTATAGGCTACATAGTACCGTCTCCCAGTTGAATTGTTGGTTTCGTGTTGTTACGTGAGTATTTGTCCACAAGTTTCAGTTCCTCCTTTTTCTTCTTTTTCTTTTCTTCTCTCTCTCTCTCTTTAGGTCGCTAGGTTTGCCTGGTGTTGATTCTTTTGCAGGATAGTCACTAGGTGCAGGTCGCCCTTCTCCTACTTAATCCCAAGAATCAAGCTCCATAATTCCTTGTCTCCCGGTTTCGTCAACTATAATGACCCTCACAGTCCTTTCTGTCCCCCAAATCTGTGTATCCCCTCCCCCGCCAACCCAGCTGTTCATGGAGCCCTTTTCACCTTTTACGGGCTGTCAAAGCGGTTCGACTTCGGACGAGGAAGAGGATGCCTCTCGCTCGGCCTTCCTCTCTCCGCCTGTGCCTTTGAAACATCTCTCTCCGCTTTGCCCATCTGATGTTCCTGTGAAAGGCAAGGGTCTAGAACGTGAGCGATTTGAAATGCTACTCAAGGCGTCCCGCAAAAGAACGATGGTGTTGGGTAATAAAAAGTCTCCTGATCTCCGCAAGGAAGTCGCAGTCAAAACTCATCGGAGCAAGCAGGGTATGTGATGTAAAATCTGCCATTTTATGAATTTCATGTCAAGTCACTATCTATCTAGTCGAACGTCGCGCTCTGTTCTTACTCAAGGTCCAGCAACCTCCTTCTCCGACTGCAGCAAACGTGCCCAAGACCCCTCCGGAGTCACCAGCCATGTTCCATTTCTCGCTCCCCTCACCCGGTCTTATTTCGCCGTTGGAAATGTACGAATACTTGGAAAATGAGTGTGTGACCTCGAAACCTTGGATCGAACAGGTTGATTTTCGTCTTCCCCCAGGGGCTTTATTGCCCCAAGCGAAATTCATAGGGGACAAGTCGAGTGTCACTTGGCCTTCCCGCCCTTCAGCAGGAAAAGCTTTACCATCTCTAGATCAAATTTCTGCTCATTTGACCACAAAGCAGATGAGCAGTGTGCATGAAGTACCACAGCGTTTGCATCCATTCTTACAGCAGGAGTCGCAATTTGGGCAGCCTCGGCGGCGGGCAAGTCCACCGCCTATCACCGTTGGCCGCCTTCAATTGCCTGGACCGCGCTTCCGTTCTCCATCCCCTCCATTTTCAGAGGCCGGGAGCGTCTATGAGGCTCCGCCATCTCCAAAAACGCCGGAACTCGTAATCACAACCACGTTGGTTCCTCGAACAACCCCTTCTACGCGCAACCTTACAGAGGCTAATGTCGAAGCCTTCTCTCGTGCGAACATGCTGAAGACGCTGAGGCGTCGATCACACCCTGGTCACCAGTTGATGGAGAGCGAGCAGGATAGTGTAGACGAGCGAAGTCGCAGGAGACTAAGTGCACCCAGCGAATTGTCCATACGAGATCGCGCTGAGTTCAAGCATCCCGTCCTCAACCTTCGGGGTGCGTTCTGAGGCTCCTCTGCCGGAGCAGCACAGTTTTCGGGTATCCACACCTTGTTCTTGGTATCCATCCTTTTTATGCACCGCTCGATTATTAGAATCGAGACTACGAATTTTCCTTCTTCTTTCTGCGTATGATCTAGAACGTTTTTGATGGGTATTCTTTCTGTTTGGTGGTGGAAGTTGAATGATAGTCTTCTATCATTCTTATCTTTTCCCACCCTGTTTTTTTATTATTATCACAGAATAACCCACCACATCTTCTACGATCTCTGCGGTTCCCCTCATTTTACATCGCTTCCTTCTACCAGTACAGTCCGTTCCAATTACTCAGCAACATCGACTCATGGACATTTACTTGGACGTGTGAGAGCTGTGCCTCCATGTTGTTCGGAGAACCCGGCAAGTTGTACTTGAATAATTTTTTTACTCAGTGATCTTCTTTCTTTTTTGTTGATACTGAGTTCTTTAACTACATCCGTTCATTTTCTCATCTTGTCTAACTTCTTCTATTGACCGGTTCTTAGAGTGGCTAGAATAGATAAGGATGGAAGGAATATCTTTGTGCTTACTTTGACTCGAGCTTGTTCCTCATTAAAGTCCTAGTCTCCATGAATACAGAATGTTTTATGCCTTGTGCCAAAATTTATGCAACTTCCAACTTGTTACACAAGGATGCTCGCGGTAGTGGACGGCGATAGCTCAATTCTAAATGGACCAAACCCACTTTGTTTATACACATGTATATATACATTGATCGCTTATAACACAAAATTACACCTTTCATGAGTCCACGTGCCTGGTGGTAAGAATAAGGAACTGTTTTGGAAAGAGCAGACATTAGGGGGGAGAGAGGGAGAGAAGAGAAACGAAGAAGGATAGCGTCCCTAAGGATGGGTGAAAACGAAGCGAAGCAATAAGCACAGCAAGGAGACGGGAGGGATGAAAGAATTTATTGTATTTATGCTCCAGGCACGATTATTTCTCCGTCCATCATTATCGCCAGGATTGGACTTGTTGTAATCGTCCTGTGGAGGTAGTAGGAGTAGAGGATACAGGAGATGGAGTTGAGGCACGCGGGGGCGAAGGTTGAAGCTGATAATGATGATTATGGTTGTGATTATGATGATTTGAACGACCGTCGAACGATCCATGGTTGAGGACAGTGTCGTCCGATAAATGCCTTCGATGTAAAGGAGTTGAAGAACTACGGTCAAAGTGAGGGCGGTGAGAATCAGATAGCGTGTGCTGGTGTGATGTTAGGGATGAGCGTAGTAGGTTTGGTTGATGATAACGCGTATCGGTGTAGTTACGTAGGGGTTGTTCTTGATCCGGCGTTACAGATCTACCTCTTAGTCGAGAGATAACGTAGAGTCGCCGAGCTGTGGAGAATCTTGGGTTGATGGTTGGTGTACAGTGGCAGTTTTTATCCCACTCACATCGATCAATGTGGTTCATTCGGCGAGACTCGGTGTCTTCAAGACGCTCAATTTCTTCATCGGAATCCGCAAGGGGATCAGTTGTCAGTGCCCGTCGGAACGCATCTGGAAATTGTCAAAGCCTCACGAGAAACCTGAATGTTCGAGAGATTTGCTTACGATTGACCATTGACATCCCTCGGCCGTACTGGTCTTGTGAGATAGCTTCAAATAACTATCAGTTTCCAAGATTATCGATAAATCACAGGTACCAACCTCTGCGCGCAGGCCCAGGATATGAATTATTGTGAGATGGATATGGTTGATGCCGGCTAGAATGTGTCGATGCAGAGAAACTGGTCCCATTCGACATACCTGTTGTTGGAGGTGGCTGGTCACCAGGTACATAATATCTAAAATTTTCTCGTAATCTTAGGTTATCTTCCCGTTGGGGAGGAGATCTTTGAGTGCGAGGGCGGGCGTACTCCACTGCAAGCCGAACCCTGTCAACGCCGATCGCAGGATTTACGTGGAAGAAAAGCAACCTTTTGGACCAGTGGATATAGGTGTGGATTTCCCTTTGGCTCTCTTCTCTAATTCTTCTGTTTCTATCAAGTCCCGAAGTATGATACTCCGTTGCGCGGACTTGCGTTTGGCCCATTCTACTTCTTCCGCTTGATCGACATTTTCTGTCTTCATCTCTTCCTCAGTTAAACGTAGAATTTTGGGCATCTTTCCCGGATTTTTGAGCGCATATTCGTCGGCAAAAGGATTTGGAGCGTGTGGACCCTGGTAATAATGAAATATAAGCCACAAAAAAGCTCTGGCGCGCGAGGCGGAGGACAGAGGGTGTGGTAAGAACAGATCCATAAAGTCTAGAGGTTGTTCAAAATGTAAAGGTCCTAATAGCTACGTATTGAACAGTGAATAACGCCTTTCTTTCAGGAAACAAATAATTACATAAAATATACTTACTGTCGAATATGTTGCTAAAACGAATATCAAGTTGACGACGCTCGTCGTTGGGATTTGACCAGCGTTCTAGATGGAAGCAAAGTCAAGCACGAATAAGAGCCAGTTCGCTAGACTTGAATTGCGCACGGCTTTTTCAGTAATTGCAGCAGGGGTTGATGGTGGAGTACCCTTGGCTTCAAAAGGAAGAAGGGCGGCCTTCAGACAGTTCTTAATTCGAGGAGCATCTTGCAGGTTTCCATCCGTTTTCTGGAGCGAAGGCACCGGATGATAACTTCTGAGCGCCGTTTTCATCTCAGGGAAAACTGATTGGGCGTCAATTTTAATATATCTGATAAGGAACAGGGACCAAAGAGAAAAAAAAATTCACAAGCCATAGTGGTGTTTATTCGTCCAACATTTGTCAGGAGGGATATTTTTGCAAATTCTATGGCAAACGCGGGAGTTTCGACCATCTTGTCTTTGAGAACCTTGGAACATTTGGAGGAATTGTAGAGCGCGTTAACATAGAGATCACAGAAATTCACAACTGGGCGTTCTGGAGCTTGATAGTCAATGAAAGCTCTAGTTCTGTCGGAAAAGACATAGTAGAGAAAGTCATATTGGATGTCTTTGCGCCAAAGAGGCTCAGAGTCGACACGTTTGATAGGCTGAGCCTTGCGAGCGACATACTGTGTTGGACTGAGAGAGGGGTGTTAAATGAGTGACGAAAGAAAGCAGAAGGAGGAGAAATGATTTACGGAGGACGTTGATTAGGTTGCCATACGCCTACAAAGGACTGGTGGTCTGGGGAACGAGTGGAAGAGGAGGAAGCCATATACTCGGGGGAGAGAAAGGCTGAGATGAAAGGATGATGAACACGAGGCAATTGCGAGGAACATCAATGAGACAACAACAGCTCTCCTGCCGCATGGCTATCTTCCTTCCACAACTGCCATCTTTGGATTCCCTCTGATGCGTACTGAACGTCCCGGAGGCAAATACCCGCTCTCCCTCTCACCCGTATTTTCTCCTTTTCGCCTCCACGTCTCCAATCGCGTCCCAGCATCCTCTGGTAATCGTCCGCGCTCCATAATCGTGGTCGTTACAGACGCCGGTGTTTGAGGGAACGCGGTTGCCTCGTTTCGATCCTTTGGTTGGTCACGGTCGGTCTTTGCCGTAATCATCTTTCTTGTTCGCACATTCCATGGACGATCCAAAATTTGACGAGGCAACAAGGGTACACCTCCTTTCTCTCCCCCCCCTCTCTCTCCCTCACTTGTTGCTCACCTTCCTAATATTAGAGAGAACTCTCCAAATTCGTCGAAATAGAACAGGCACAAGCCCGTGTTCAGGATTCCATTCACAGACTCACCAGCATGTGTTGGGATAAGTACGCGTGGCATTTGTTATACTTGACCCTTACCAAATTCATCCTCTTCCATCAGATGCATTACTGGAACCCCATCAACGCGCTTTTCCAGGGGTGAAGAGTCGTGTCTCACCAATTGCGTAGATCGTTTCCTAGACACCAGTCTCAAAATAGTCCAGCTCATACAGGACCAAAGGAATGCCGCCAACGTAAACTAAACACCTTTGCATCTTCGTCACCCTTAGACATCTTCTCGTCATACCATCAGGCCCCTGAAAATTGTCTATTACTTAATCACAGGTTACCGTGATTTTGAACTAGTCCTAATGCTACTCCAGATACTTCTAGCAATTGATGGCACCACAAAACAGAACGCGTTCAGCACTTCCCAATTACGACGTATCTTCAACGGAATCACGAGCTCTGTGTTTGTATCATTCACGAATGAGCCCGTTTGTAGAAACTTGGTCATCAGAATATCTTTCTCGCGCCACAATCTTCTCAGCCACTCCTCAAACCGATCTTTCTCGACTTGTGGAATATCGGATTCCACAGCTCCCGTTTTGGACTTGTTTCGTGACGCGTCAAGACCAGTTTTTCTTGTATCCCCCAATGGAACGTCTCTTAGCACATCAAAACATCGAATGTGCATATGGACGCCCGGCGGTGGGACCCGGTCAAAGAATATAGAGCGCAAAGTATAGTATGATTGGCCATACTTGAGTGGAGGAATTCCTTCAAATACATTTATTGCGACAGATTTGAACTTGCGGATTTCAGACATACCAGGATATGACATTGTGATGTCAATAATCTTTAGGTCTGGTACCCTGGACGCCAAAGAACGTAAACTGTAGTGAAGCCCAGTCGATCGCGGCAACAGTGTGTGAACCATATCAGGCTACAACGAGGTTTTGTTGGTAGTGATGTATGAACCGGCATCGTACTCACAATGTTCTCCTTATCGGCAAACTTTTTGCTGATCGGTCGAGTATTCTTGCTCACAAGAGTGCCCTCGGGATAGAGAATGAGGGTAAGAGGGATATCTTGGTCTTCCGCTCGCTGTCCTAACCAGGACAGTTGAGCGGACAGGTAGAATCTGTCCGCAGCCCACGACCGAGCGAGGAAGATAAAATTATAGATTTGCATGCCCTACCAGATCGTAGTAACAGCACCCGTTTGGGTGAGGATTTAGGAGACGGAGTGGCAAATAAACGCACCCATCCCACAATCGGGATCCATTTGAGGGAATCCTTTAATACAATAAACACATTGCGGTGTGTGTTCATGAAATAAGTCAAGCACCAAGCATACATCCAGTCAGCATATACCTGGGGGACATTTGTGTGTCGGAAGGTTAAAATGATTTTGGATGGGCGGCGTACCTGGTGGTTCGCTATTAAGACAGACTTTGCTGGGAAATTCAAATACAGGCCCCCCTTGTCGCTCCTCGACACCAGGTTCTGAAGTTCCTCCGGGCTGAACTTGCCCATACCGTCCTCCTCAAAAGTAACAACCAACTTTGTCGGAGCGAAACATTGACAAACAATCACTATTTGTGGGAAAGGGGGGGGGGGAGAGAGAGAGAAAGGGAGAGAAAAAAAGTCCTCACGATAAGCAACTCCTCTTTTAAAAAGATGATCACATGCATATGGGGGTGAAACGACACTCACACAACAACGTCGCAAATGCGCCCTTGCTATCCTGCACCCCGGTATCATACATCCTCCTCGCAAACCCAAACGGGAGCAATCTCAGGGGCAACAAGCATGTATATTGGAGAAGCGCGATCGTCAAGCATCCGAGGTTGATTATGATGGTAAAGAGGATGCCGTTCAGAGCCTGCGACCATGTTCTGCGCGGCCTCGCAGGTATCTCGAGCGTGTACAGCGGCGGCGGCTGTGATCCTGTCGCCGTCATATATGGGCAGCTGTTGTTTTGTTTTTTTTTTGTTTCGAGGGCCTTGGCACAGAAGGATGGAGGGATTCTCGCCGGGTTGAACACAAGTACCTGAGATAATGTGATGTTGTTCCTCCCGGGTATTAGCAAATCCTTCGACACAACGGGTTGCACTGGTGTGTGTGTGTGTGTGTATGTATGTGTGTGTATGTGTGTGTCTTTTTGGAGTTGCCGGCGCCACACATGCACGCACGACCTAAACTATGAGTCTTGCCGCTATTATTCATCCAAGTCTCTTGTGCGTACGTAATTAACACAGAGCAACTTGCAATGCTGTTGTCACGTTGTGATGCAAATTTTTTCTCCCATTTATTTGATGTGACCGTTCTGGACATTGTACCCCGATGCGAATCGAGGCTTTCATTACAGTTGCCGGATCGTTTTATTTAGTTTGGTGGTGAGGAAAGAGCATGGGGGGTGGGTGGGGGGTGAGTAAACCCCACAGTCACACCCTACTTCTAAATCAGGAAATAGCTGAACCGAGTTCAACCCTTGTCCGTATTAATAAGGTTGTCCGCAAAAAGCGCGCGGGGTCTCGGCGTGAGTCACATTTGCCCAGACTTTGGACTCGGATAGATAAACGGTTCATCTTATTGGGG
>QGOD01000555.1:0-27397 GCA_003313065.1 Sarcodon sp. MG97 | reverse complement strand
ACATGGAAGTGGTATCAGACTGATATACTACACATTGGTAATATTTGAGAGATTAACTTATATAATGTTAAGTAAATTATATGTAATTACAAGAATATTTCTGAGCATTGATATATTATATACCATCTCAGTCTCAGACCGTCATGACAGACGGTGGACATGGAAGTGGTATCAGACTGATACACTACACATTAAGAGATTGACTTGTATAATGTTAACTAAATTACATATAATTATGAGAATATTTCTGAGCATTGGTATACCATGTACCATCTCAGTCCCAGACCACTGCTCCTATATATGTGTGAAATATGATAGATTATCAACTGAATAACACCACAATGCCACAGTTAGTGTGCCGTCCTATGTGCTATGCCTAGGCTGTCCTACCTCTCCCTATGCCTGCCTAAGGCACAATTTTGAATGCCTATGTCTGCCTAGGATAAAAAAAACATCTCTATAACCTAAGTCAATCTCGGTGCGAGTTCACTCATTGGGGGTTGTATAAGCAACGGTGGAGTTGCTATTATTGTGGATGATAGAGTCAATATCGAGGGCTGTGGTTCTTTCTGCGATACGTGTTCTTAATGTGAAGAATTCATTAGTTGTCAGAAAATCAGATGGGAACAAATGTATGATACTAAACTCACGTCAACTCTGTGGCCAAAGCCATTGAGACATACTTGATCTTAGAGTAGTCCCGTTCATGCTCCCATGCCATAGCTTCTTCTACCAAGGTAGCTCGGGGATAAATGTTTCTGTTTTGACCGAAGCAGATGGTGACGAATATGGGGCGACTGTCCAGGAAGAAGCGGATAGTCATCTCTTTAATTCTGATTTGGTTTTCTTTTCCTCTTATATACTTACTCAACCATACTATTACTTTCTTCTTAGATTACACTTGAGATTTAAGTATTAGTTATTAACTAAACATAAGAGATTCCTAATATATATTAGATATGCTAGCTATGCTAGTCAATTTTTAGAGCTTTTACTAACTAGGGACTTCAATTTGTTAAATCTCTACATCTACTGTATTATTTTAAAAGCAGGTTTGATATTCAAAATATTACTTTGGCTACCTAAACCATCTGAATGAATAGTATAAAAATATCTATGTCAATATATTTTCTTACTCTCTCTAGTTCTTACAATTTTTTTATATAGCACTACTTAAAAGGCCTATGCTATCTGGTATAGAAACTATGTCTATATCTGTTATAGTATAGATATCTCTAAAATCTCCCCAGACTCTACTCTAATCTCTTAATCTAACTGTGATACTTTTAAATCTTTCTCCCTTTCTCTTTTAGTTGCTTTAACTATATACACTATCTCAATCCAACTTGCCTTCACTCTTGAAGGTATGATCTTCTATAAATTTCCAGATAAATAATATATCCTACAGTAACTATATGAAATTTTATCAATCTTGGTTAATATTGTATAATACTATGCTCAGATATGACTATTTTTCTTTTTTTTATTATAGTTATTATATCAGATAGTAGATAGTTATCTAATCTTATCTAGGAATAGTCTTAATTCAATACTAGCTAAGGCCTATCTTTACTCCTAACCCACTCTTATTACCGATAGCTTAGTTATTAGGGCCTAGAGTATAGTTATGTATATATAAATACTGTATAATATAGCTAGTATCTCAGAGTTAGAATTCTAAGTTTTACCCTCTCTATTCTTAGTTTCTAAGCTCCCTCTCCTGTCTAATAGTCTAATCAACTATCTTCAGTAGTTATATAGAGAATGTATAACATATTGTATCACAATCTCTGTTAACATCTCTAGCAAGGACTTCTCCACTATTCTGCATTATAATCATAAATCTACCCCATCTTAGTTAATTGCTCATCAGATAAGTAATAGAAGTCTAGTTTCTTGGATAGACTACTTATCTAGTTAGCAAACCTATAAATCCCTCAGGATACTATTTCTGAAGATAAAGACTATTATAAATAGTATAAATAGTAGGAAGCTAAAAAAAAGGGTCTATACTATTCTTGGTTATCTCTATTAATACTTGGTGACCCACTGCAACTTTCCAGCATACTTTAAGATAAGAAATCTCATAAAGTGTATACCTCACAGGATTCTAGTAAGCCTATATGATATAGAGAGTACAGGCAGATGTAGAGAAGGATTTTACTTATAAACTGACTATCACAAAACTAAATATTCTTAGCAATTCACTTCTAGAATATGTCCTCCCAACCTATTAAAGTATTTCTACCAGGCTATTCTTCTTTCTTATTCTCCTCATCATCCCCAGTTTTATCTTTCTTAATGAGTTCTTTACTACTTTAATTTTTATTCACAGGTTCTATACTTATAACTGAAGATGCTAATAAAAGATAATAAGTATAGTACTTAGTTCTATTCTAGTGAGATAGCTCATAAGTAGAGCTTATCTTTTAAGCAATTGATAGATTAGATAAACATTAATATGCCCTTCATTGTCTCTAACCTTGGAAATATGTCTAATATCATCATTATCCTCTCAATATAGCTCTTGATGTTGTTAATGTCCTCTATATCTTGCACTATTACTTGAGATATTCTTGAGAAATCTCACACCATTATTCTCTCTATGCTGATATTCAGTTCTTCTTATCTTGCTAAGTACCTTGTCTTTTTGTGTTTTTCTCTCCTTATTTATTTATTATTTGTATTTATTTCTTTATCTTTCTACCTTCTATATGTATATGATTTTATTGACAAATACCTTATTAGTCACACTAAACTATATGAATTCTCACACTTATATCATCTTCCTCTTTGATTATCTTTCTTAGTTATCTGTTTTGGCATACTATCTCTTAGTAAAAACCTTTTACTCTCTTCAAAGTACTTGTGATATTTTCTCTCTATTTTTAGTAGAAAATTTTAGATATAAAAACATGTATCTAGATCAGAAATACAATAATCCAGTTCACCCCTTATCGTTTGTATTCATTTTACATCCCTAAGTCTCTACAATATAAGTTTATTATGCACTATTATTATCTATCTTCTCTCTATTATTCTATCATTATCTATATTCTATACTTTTCTCTATTTTTCTAGATAACTCTTGAGCTATTATCAATACCTTGCACTATCTCAGTTAGGTCTTATAGATCTTATTGTTATTATTGTATAAACTTCTGAGAATGCCCTTACACTGATATTGATCCTAGTGTATCAGTTAGAGGCATATAGCTATCTCCTCTATTACCACTAGGTTAGACATATCAATATTGCACTATAGCTAAAGGTTAGCTAGTTCTCAGTATGATAAGAAAACTGATTTATTAGTACCTACCACTATACCTAATGCTATGGAAGTACTATAGCAACTCAACTATTTGGCCTCCAAGTTACTATATCAAGACAAATAAAGTATTGTATAGTGGCTTGCTAGTTAAGCTTATGTTAGGTTGCAGTTAGTATTTGTTAAGAGGTTAGGTCTAGGAATGTTTGTCTTCAGGTCTTGAAATATTAATAAACAATATGTTATCCAAGCTTGTATTCTTATATATTATAATAAATACAACTGATTTACTCAAGAATCTCATAAAATGTGTGTTTCACAAGATTATCATGAAGTACTTATAATATACTTCATTGTGGAGTTAGTAGCTATAGATAAAATCTTATAAAATATGCATTTTATGAGATTCTTGGAAGCCTTTTCAGTCTTTGTGTCATCTATAGTTGTCTCCTTCACAGTGGTCCAGTTATTGACTCATTGACCTCATTACAAAAAACTCAGATTAATGTTTATTTATTAAAAGTACAACAATCAGAGGCAACATTATTGTATAAAACTTGAGCAAAAAATGCAATATAATTATATATTAGTTCTAAAATCCTATAATATTAGTAATTACCCAATAAATAATGACTAAAGACACTTACTATAGTTAGCAGACCCAAAGCATGGATATCTCCAAGCCATACAATTATCTTTATAATATTAGTGATTCCATCTTTATCTGTAATTGGTAGCCATTCTATAAATTTAGTTCCTTGGAACCCTATACTATGTCTGTTGTGCAGGCTATAGTCACAAAATCGTTGGCAGATAGTAGCATTAGATACGATTATATAGAGAAGGAGCTTGGTAATATTATCTAACTTGTACTCCTTTGGACTTGTAAAACTTGTATGAAAGCCTGGCAACTACAAGACCTTCAGAGTAAAGCCAAAATCAACCACAAAATCTTACCTAAGAACCCAAACACCTGAAACAAGTCTTTCTCTCAAGCTGAAACTATCCTCTAAACTGCATGTACTAGAGATCATACCTATTACTATTATGCCCAGTACAATTATCCAAAGCATGATTAAACTCTATCTCAATAAGCCAATATAGTATACACTTTCCTTTAAGCATATAGAGAATGCTAATGAACTTGTGGACAGTTATCAATAATATGCCCCCTATTACGTCTATCCTCTGAATTGTGCTAAATCCCTATTCCATCTCAGCGAACAGCTATGAAGTATTGCGAAAGTATCAATCTTTTGTGAAGTATATTGCGAAGATTTCACATCTTTTCCTTATTATTACTCCTTCAATCTAATCTTTTATCATTCATTTTAATATGCTAAGCAATCATTTCATTCTTTGTTATCTTCTTGCTAATTCTTTTGTTTTAAAAAGACAATAAAACCTCGATTTCCTTTTTAGTCTAGTTCACAACTCCGCTTCCCATGATCGCTTCAATTTCCTATTTTGGCTCTTTCATTATCTTGCAATTTTAGCAATATCTTTGATATCTTGATTCTATCTGATATTGATTTATTAGCTTGTTTTTATTAGTGATATTTTGACCTTGCTACTTTAGTTTTAGCTCGAAATTTAGATATAAAAACCTGTACAAACTTAGAAATAAAATGAATATCATTCTACCATCCCAAGTTTTGATTCTATTTGAGTTTATTTGAGTTTTATTTTGCGATATTGAATTTTATCATGTGTTCTCACTCTAGCTTCACTCTATTCTCACATTTTGTTCTATTTTGTATCTCTTGCCCTTCGCCCATATAATTGATTAGGTTTCACTTAATCAATTGGACCATTTGATTTTAGGATTTCGCTCAACTTTCATACCTTCATTCAATTATCTGTAAAAGATTTGTAGATAATTTTGTACACATTTTGCACATTTTCCATATCTTGCCCCAGCCCCTAACTATTCTTTTAGAACTATTGGTTATTGAGCAAACTTTTCTGAATATCCTTGTACTAACAATGGATCTTTTGTATCAGCTATAGGCATATAGCAATCTCCTTGGCTACCACTAGATTCATCATATCACTGGAAGATCTTTTTCATATCTACCAGCACTTGTCAAGTCCATAATTATTGTTTTTTGCAGCAGAGGCTCATTGGGAAGGTTGTTAGTGACTTGCATATTGCTCTGTTTATAACTTGGGCCTCGTTGTATACTATATTGGGGTCTATTAATAAAACTCTGCTACACATGATATTTTTGGACTTCCCTTGTCTTTTCTACTGCATAATCTAGTAAAACTGGAAATCCTACCTGGTTGCTGGTTGAGAGTTGATGGCCAGGATATAACCAGCTATTAATACTCTAGATCTCAGCTTGTTTACTGGTTGAAAGCTGATTGAGTAGATATAATAAGCCAATAATACTCTAGAGTATAAGATATAGCTACCATATAGATATTGGAGTTACAGATAATTGCTGATATTGTTTTGTTTTGTAAAGCCTATGGGAGTGCTCATCTTGTATCTACTGCTGATTGTGATTGAGTACCACTGGCTGAGGTGAATATGGGTGATAAGGAGAAGATGGGAGTATATTAGCCTGCATATAAAGAAACAGTCAGCCAGTATGTAACAATTTGATAAAAAAAAAGATATTATATTACCAGTTTCTCATAGACATCCTCAAAGAGATCGAAAAGCTACTATACACCACTCCTTATAAATGATTTGTAGACACCTTCTGATCTGTGCAGGTATATAGCCTTTTTAAGTACATCTTTTTCTGCCTGTTGCTTTGTGCTATCTTTTTATTTAAGGCAATCCTCAGTTGACTCAAGTGAATGTTAACGATGGTTATCAGTGATAGAGTTAGGCAGAGTTGGCAATTAAACGTTAGTTTTTGGTCAGCACAATATCCCATTATCGACCACATTCTTTATATATTGTTGAAGAGATTCTTTAGCGATAGAAAGAGGTTGTAACTAAGGAGACTAGGGATAGAGTTATTCTGACCTGAGCTCACTGATGCGGATAGGGCCAGGTTCTTCTTGATCATACTGCAGAGAGCAGTTGTCATATAAAACACTGCCAGAGATGATACAGTCTAAAGGATTGGCATCCAACAAGTTGCTAAAATCGAAACTATAGCACTTGATATCCTCCAAAATCTGCTTTATCAGGTAGGTACCAAATACATCCTGTTCTTGTAGAGGTAGTTTTCTAGAGTCAGTTGGATCAAAAAATGTTACTATATTACAAACAAGTCCATCATGACCACCTCTATCCATCTCCTAAGTGTAATCTACTACTGAACTTGATAGACCATAGTAGATGACATCCCTGATTAAAGAAATGTGTATCCCCACTCTGAGTGCAGTTGTAGTAACTATGATCTTTGTTTCTTCTTGCTCCCACTTTTTGTACTCCTTACTCTTCTTTTTCTTTCTGAATAATAATATGAGACTATTTCTATAAGGCCTTGGTTACTGAGATAAAATGCTATAGAGTTTGCTATAGATTCTATACCATCCTCAGGTTGACTCTTTATATAACAAAATACAATTGCCTAGTAGTCACTCCCAGTTTTCTTTATCTGCTTGAGAATATATCTGGATACTACATGAGTATATCTAGATTTCTTTGAGAATATGAATTGATAATGTAGGTTGGACTAATTAGTGGAGTCCCAAACTATCTTAAATAATGAACATCCAAATTTGGCTATTAGAGTCTTTTCACATAAGGGTGGGATGGTCACTGTGAGGAGAATAAGGGCTACCTTTGCTGCAGTATAGATCAGGTATAAATTGTTGAACATATCATAGTAATATTGATCATCAATAGCCTGGTGACCTTTATTAACAATAATGTATACCAAGCGACACTGTGTACATAGCCCATAAAGCCACTGGTAAAAGGTGTTAATTGCAGCAGCCTCCATAGAGACAAAAATGATAGAGGTGTGAGAGTTTTTATGCTCACTTGTCCAAAAAGAAGATTCAATCCCATCTGCTATACTATATGCTTAAAGATCCGCCTATAGTGCAACAAGAGGAACAATGACAACCATGATAAGGTCTTTATCAAATATCTTGACTGGCAAAAGGAACATTGTTTTGCCATAGCCTAGTAAAGTAATTAGAATAGTATAAAGTTAATAAACTAAATAAATTAATGTACCAGTTTAGAATACCAATAGTAAGTTCTGCTCATGTTGTACAATAAGTTCTAATATATATACTTGTTTCTCGTTACAGAAGGTTGCTTCAGGTTTCTTGAGGAATGTGTACAATGCTCAGAGACGTTGGGATAGAGTGAGGAGTAAATGTGGATGAGAATGACAACTCGAAGATAGTAGAGGTTCTGGCCAATAAATTATAGCCACATGAGCAAGATTGAGTTATATTTTACAATAGATGTTAGCATGCATCTCATCTACTACTGTTTGAGCAAACTGCACAATACTATCCTTTATCAAACTTATAGTGGAAGCATCTTTGTCTACTGTTCCAATAGCTAGTAACTTTGGATCGACCACAACTTTGCATATAGCATTAGAAACATTATCACTCAGGTCAATGTCATATCCCGATCCAACTCCTCAGGATCCCGTTCGGACTTCCATTCTATCTTCGTAATCATTTATTCTTCTCGTCATTTGTCCATCTTGTGTTTAGTTCCTTAGTTCACTCTTTTAGTTAAATTAAGTTAGTTAACATCTAGCATTGCCCTCCGGTCGGAACTCCTATGTGTCCCCCTTTATGTAGCACAGTATTACACTGCCCTGTATGTTCCTTGTTTCACTAGCATAGTTTAGTACTAGTCTACTCCAGACTCCGAGTATATAAACGTAGTTACAACTGCTTGTATTCTCTAGTTCGAATATCGACTTGGACTTGTCTCTGCTCTTTCCTCGTTCCTCTAAAGTGTGACAACTCCTCGGAGTTCCATACTGTCTTAGTGGTGTCTTGAAATCGGAACAACGAGACATGGTGAAGGGCGCAGCTTCTTATAAGCTGAAGCCAAGTTCCGCTCGTATAGGAATTCCTTCGGAGTTCCTTCCATATTAGAGATTCAGTTCTTAACAGTCAAACAGCATTAATATAATAAACCTAGTAGTAGCCAAGGAGATCACTATATACCTATAGCTAATACAAAAGGTCCATTGTCAGTTCGAGAGCATTCAGGAAAGTTTGCTCAACAACTAATAGGTCTGTAAGACTGACTAATAATAGTGCGAGAGGTGTGAAATATATGTGAAATTATCTGCAAATCTTTCGCAGATAATTGATTGAAGGTACAAAAGTTGAGAGAAATCTTAAAATCAAATGGTTCAATTGATCAAGTAAAACCTAATCAATTATATGGGCAAAGGGTGAGAGGTACAAGATAGAATGAAGCATGAGAAATAGAGTGAAGATAAGAGTGAGAATATATGATAAAATTGAATATCGCAAAATAAAACTCAAATAAACTCAAATAGAATTGAAACCTGGGCTAGCAGGATAATATTCTTGTTATTTCTAAGTTTGTATAGGTTTTTATATCTAAATTTCGAGCTAAAACTAAAGTAGCAAGGTCAAAATATTGCTAATAAAACAAGCTAATAAATTAAAATCAGATGGAATCAAAATATCAAAGATATTACTAAAATTGCAAGATAATAAAAGAGCCAAAATAGGAAATTGAAGCGATTATAAGAAACAAAAGTTGTGAACTAGACTAAAAAGGAAATCGAAGCTTATTGTCTTTTGGAACAAAATGAATTAGCAAGAAGATAGCAAAGAATGGAGCAATATATTAGTATATAGAAATGAATAATAAAAGATTAGATTAAAGGAGTGATAATAAGGAGAAAGATGCAAAATCTTCACAGTATACTTCGCAAATAATCGATACTTTCACAATAGATCGCAATACTTCGCGAATAATCGATACTTTCACAATAGATCGCAATACTTTGCAGCTATTTCGTATAGACAAAATAGGAATTTAGTGTATTTTGGAGGATAGATATAATAGGGGGCATATCAGCATGTGCCATGCTCTAGAAGAGGCAATATAGCCCATTATCTTCTCATGTGAAATGGATATGAGCATATCTGGCATGATTGTATAGTGACAATCCTTAGTTTTTTTACTATGGCCCATCTGGTATGTTGAGACCTTAGTCCCAGATGTGACTTTAATGTTGAGTAAGTTCCCATTAAACCTACTGAATCCTACAGCAACTTGATGCTAATCCAGGATGTATAGCTTAGCTGGAAGGTATTTGCCAGTGTAGGTAGTGAGGATGTGTGAAAATTCTATACTCATATATGTGTGATTAAGACTAGGGTAGAGGTAGTATCGATAATGATTTGTAGTTTCTGAATCTCGACAGATTCTTGTAAATTACTCTATGGTGGGCCTTACCACAATTAACTGGTATAGGAACCTTAACATGATAGATGGAGGAGGGACTTAGGGAATGACCTTGTCCTTCAAGGTTGTTGTACTAGTTTTTGAGTAACTATCTATAACTATAGTGAGACTATATAGATGAAAGAGATTTCAAACCAATCTATCAGGCAGATTGCAGACAAGGTGGTTGATGACCTCAATTGCATATGCAGGGCTTCCAGAGGTTATCTCTATCAAAACCATTATAATGTCGGTCATGGTCGATTCAGCCTTCAACTTGCTTTTTAACTCTATCTGAATTCTGATAATCTAATTGTCTTTTTTGTAAAAAAATTTATTCTTGAGGTCTGGATGCTATAAATAGTATTGGATCAAGATATCCTTGTAGTATGAGAGCATGTTGGTGGGTATGTCAAGAAAGGAGAACCCTGGTTCTGTATTGCGAGAGGAGTTATAAAGCATTGTAGATATCTGTACCTCTAGATATGGTGATTAGCAGTCATTAAAAATATCCTGATGAAGAAGCCCATCCCAATTCTGGAGTAGAGTAGTAACCATAGCCTTGATATCAGAGACTGTGAAAGAATTTGATTTGTAGATCACATTATGCCCACTCATATCACTAGAACTAATATTCGGAATACCTTGTTCCAAAGAAGTGACTATCTTGATGAGGCCCTAGCACTCAAAAATATAAGCAAGGAGAGTTGAGGCTTTGTGAATGAGAAATAGTTTTACAAGCTCTAAAGTACTGTCATAAATGATCAGTATAAATTTTGCTATAGTAAAAAGGACTTACAGCCATAGAAGTCTTATATTGGGCCCACTCTAGAGCCTGTTGTAGAATCCAAGAAGGGCTGCTTAACCACAATGGGTAAGCATAGCCAACAGAGGTGTAATTTCGCTAGCAGCCTTGAAAGATCCATCAATTGTAATATAACTTAATATTATGAAGTGTGTGACACAGAAAAAAAGGTGATCTCCCATGGGATCTTCCATCTCATGTTTGAAAAGAGAAAGTATGATGTCTTGGATCCTGCTAGTTGTTGTTTCATGATCCAGTGAAGGTAGAGCAGCAAGTAGTGCTCTAATAGCCAACTTTTGTTTATTAGTCAAAGTAACAGGGTAAGGTTTGCCATCTTGGATAGGTATTGATATGTCCAATCTACTGGCAACTTAGGAGATAGTGATATACCTCGAGTTGATACAATGAGTCTAATATGGTGTGCAAGGTGATCCTAAAGATACACTAATAACAACTAAGGATTCTGTAACGAAAGAATGCAAAATACAAAGTGTGAAATAGAAGTGCAAAATATAAAGGAAGTGCAAAATAAAATGGAAGAGGTGCAAAATATGAAGGGGTGCGAACTAATAAAGAGATATGAAGGCTAACGATAATGAAAGGTAGTAGTGTAATACTGAGAGACTATAGTGACCTAGGATGCAAAGTGTAATGAGGTATGAGATAATTTGAATGAGCATGAGATAGTCAATCAAGCATGAGATAATTGAGCAATAGGCAAATGTGATAGACAATAGATGATGAGGATAAGAATATATGATACTAAATTGTAAAACTAAAGCGATAAGACTTGAATCAAAAGTGAGAGGTGAACTGATTTGTTATTTTATAAAGTTTTGTATATGCTTTTATATCTAAAAAATCGCACTAAACTACTTCAAAACAGTGCTAACAATTTTCTACATATAGGGGCATCACAGAGCACATTAGAGAGCAACTAGTTAGAAGGGGAGTATAGGTAGCATACTATAATACTTGTGAAAAGTCGAGAATTTAGAGATAATGTCCTAATGCAGAAGGTATAGTGATCATGGGAAGTGAAGAACCTTTTGAATTACCATAAAAGGCAATTGATGGGATGGAATTTACGAATAATGAGGTAGGGTAAAAGGCTGTAAAATGATAAAAAATACTATAAAACATAATTTGAGGCTGAAAGAGTAGATGTTAGGGGTGATTAAAAGGATCAAATGGGCAGAAAAGTGTGCAAAATTGATAGAAAGGGGTTTTCAAAGGATGCAAGTTTTTTGATTGAATTAGGCCAAAAGGGATTGAACAATGCAAAATATTTGCAGATGTGAAATTTAGAGAGTTTTGCCATTATGTCCTTTCTTGGGCCTATGTGACTTCGCATAATTTCGCACTGTGAATGGGTGATTCGGAGACTAGATGCACTGATAGTCATATCAGCATCCTACAGAACAAGTGTATAATGAATAATAGCAAATAGTTTGCTGTTGACAAGTAGTACTTCACAGCATTCATCTGTATTATATTGAAGTGTGAGATTGTGATGTCTGGACCATTCCTGTGACAAGTAGAATGTTAATATAATACTGTCAACTAATATCAGATAATACTTATATTGTATATGTCAAAAAACTCTTCAATAACTGTTGTCCCTACCTCCAAATCAATTCCTGACAATCCACCAACTAAGCTTTAGTAAATTTTGAGAGTGGAATAAGAAACTCTTCATCATATATTGGGGGTTCAACAAACTATTTCACAAATTCTGGCACAAGATGATAACTTTAGTCCAGAGGGATTTAGTTAAAAAGTGGAAAAGGACATAGCTATTAGTGGGAAATTCTATTGGTTCAGCAGAAGCATTGACTTCATTATCTTGTTTCAAAA
This sequence comes from Sarcodon sp. MG97, assembly GCA_003313065.1. Taxonomy (NCBI): domain Eukaryota; kingdom Fungi; phylum Basidiomycota; class Agaricomycetes; order Thelephorales; family Thelephoraceae; genus Sarcodon; species Sarcodon sp. MG97. Next base: position 15,094 of record QGOD01000555.1, on the reverse strand, counting down.
GAATTTCCAAGTCACTGGTAGGAGAAAGTAGGGTGGAAGAAACAAAGTTAATTGGAAAGAAAGAGCTATTTAAAAAGAAGGTAAATCATTGTGTTGGACATAAGTAGGACAGTTGTTGTTTGTCTACATGATCATGGTGGATATGAATATTAAACGCTTTTATAGAGGAGTAGCAGTAGCTACATTTATAGCACACAAGCATACTTTTCCTTATCTCTAGTCCAAATATAGAGAGGATTCTTTGTGTGATAACTGGAATAGTCTCGAGAAGACTATATATTTCCTTGAGCCTAGAACTGAGATCGTTAGGAATCTTCTTACAGTGGTGAGTATAGGACAGATAACTCTTGAGACTACTGGATATGATTATAATATGACAGGAAAGACAGATAAGAATTTTGAAATGAGTATTAATATAAAGCAAATATTTTAAAAGCTCTGGATCATCGTCAATAGTATTACTAGGACATGTTATAGGTACGAAGCTGGGAAAGACATTGCTAGAAGTGCTAGAGGTTGCCAGAGGAGAATATAGATCAGAATTATTAGAACCTATAATTAAGAGTAGAAATGTAGATGGATAGGTCCATAGATTTGAAATATCTATATAATCAAGACCATTCTCATTCTCAATCTCTTCCTCTTTGATACACTCAATGATCCTATTATTTTCACCCTTACCACTCTTACCCTCATTCTCATTATTTTTATTACTATCTACAATTACAATAACTTTAGCTCCAAGTGGTAGTAATATTTCTGTAGCTAGACATATTATTCCTAGGGGATTGATATTAGCAGATGAAGAAGATACAGGGTGATGAGCTATTTTCAGGTGGGCCTTGAGAGTTCCAAAGGTTACAATTTGATTGCATATAATGTAGACTGGTTGTTCACTAATTTTTTTTTCAATAACTTGATATCAAAAGAATAGAAATATATATGTGGGAAGCAATGACATTATGTGTAAGTGTAAGAGAAGTAGGACAATGAAGAGAGAATCAGAATAACAGTAAGTGAGATAAAGTCAAGAACTAAATACCTATTTGGAACACTTCTTTAGGTAGGTACATAAGCATAACTTAAAGCAGGACCTTTCAAGCTATGTCAGTCTGATATATATGATTTATGCACAAGTAAAATTAATATACCTCTGCAAAGTAGATCTGTCCCAACAGTGATCCATTGTTACAATATAGAGTGGGTACTGTCCTACGAAACATACATTTCATGAGATATAGGGGGTTGGAATATGGAAAGGTATGATGTAGCATCACTATTATTACACCTTATTTGGATAATCGATACCAAAATTGAAGAGATGCCCAATATAGATAAAAGAAAAAGCTGATGGCAATTTCTGAGTTAGATGACTTGCCAAACTTAATCAGTTTTGTACAGATAGCTTCTAAGAAGTATCAGATCAACCAAGATTTAAAAGAAAATAGAAAGAGACTTTCCTAACTAGAGGCAATGCTAATGATTGAAACTTAGACTGAAGAGTAGGAGTATGGTTTTCTAGAATCAGCCATAGTAGTTGACAGCTAATCGAATAAATATTGTAACTGGTGAAGCTGGTGAAGAGCTAGCTATTCAACAAGAGTTGAATGTGAATATTGACTCCAAGATGACCAGAAAAAGACAAGGTGAAAATAGGGTTTAGCAAGAGAGAAGAGTAGCTCCAGGTCCAATGGTAGGCAGATAATAAGAGAAAACACATATTTACTTGAGTTTAACCCAGGTAAATATGCATTTATAGTAGAAACTTAGATGTAATCACAGTATAGAAGTGTTATTGCATACAAGGCAAATCTCAGACTCAGACTCAAACTCCATCTGAGCATGGAGCCTGACAATTGCTGTGGCAGATTGGCCACCATCTGACAGTGTCTTGGCTTCATCTCTGAAATTTACAAGTCAAGAGCCACTCCTTATCATTTTGCCATCATAGTTCTGCCTGTCCCACTTATCGTTCTGCCTTCACTTGCTTTGGTCATCCCACCTATTTTTCCACCTCATCTTGCTCATTCTATTCTCTCTGTCTTGCCAGTTACTTGGGTTGCACTTGAGTAACTGTCTGATCTTGTTGAACTTGCTTTCTTCCTTGCTTGCTTCTCTCGCTCATCTGATTCTCTCTTGCTCATCTGATCCCTCTCTCTAATCTCTCTCTTGTTCATTTTAATTCTCTTACTGTCAATGATTCCTTCTTAATATCCATCTGTCTCAAGTTACTATTAGCTTTGCATCAAGAGTTCTACAATACATTCAGTTTATCAACAACCCATCCTGCCTGTGCTAATCAAATTAAAATGATATCATACCTCCCAATCGTAGCCCAATCCCACTACTTCTGCATAAACTAGACCCATTAGAAAGGCCTTATTTTTGACAAGGCATCCCAGATATTCGTGACTCCATGGATGAAGGACTGATAAGCCTAAGTGACCTTTGCCATCACAATGAGAATCTCTATGATGAATTCATGTTGGAGTAGGAGGATTTGTTCTTTGGAGCATGGTCTGCACTGATGAGTCACCTCCCATTCAGTGTTCTATCAGAAAATTTGACTCATGAGGTAAAACTGGCTCACCAGGCTAATTGCAATAGACTCAGATATATCCTGAACACTCTACCTAGCTGTCTAGAGGCTGCCCCTTGGCAACAAGTCATTCTGTCTGAATCTGAGCTCTTTAAAAACCTCCTAGCTTCATATCCTGATACCTTTGAACTCGAATCAAACTGCGTAAACAATCGTGAGCCCAGGGGTCCTTCAACTTCTCAAACAAGATGCATATATGCACCACCATTCAACTATCTCGATCTGAACACATCTAGAGTTGATTCTCAGCATCAACAAGCTCTTCCTCCCTGGAAACCTACTTCACCTCCACCTGTACTCCCACCCTCACCTCCACCTCTATCTCCTCCACCTATACCACCACCTGTACCTCCGCCCAGGCAACCAACTCTCCCACTAAGGGAGCCAACTCCAAGAGAATCAACTCCACTGTCCAATAGTGCTCTTGCTTCCAATAGCCTCGATCAACTCAACAGAAACAAGAAATCATGGACACCTGACAAGATTTGTACCACTCTGTATTAATAGAGAGAGACTCAATGTGCAGCACCTCTTGATGCACAGTCAACAGTAGAGATACTATATGCATATCCAAGTACACACCAAGAAAACTGCTTGAAGGCTGAGATGGACAGTATAAAGAGGCTCCTGTCTAGCTACCAGTTGATTCCTGTCTGCCACTGGGTGAGCACAACTTACAAATCAGATTTTATAACACTGCCTTTCAAGCAATGCTACACAATGTTTTAATGCCATTTGTTCAGATGGTTCAGTTGGCCAAAGCGATGTTTTCGGCAGTGAGACCACTTCAAAAACTATGGTAGGCATAGAGACTAGTAAATAAATTCATCAGTAAGATCATTGAAAAAGCATTGAGGGGGCGAGCGTACCTGAATTATATGACCTACAATCCATCCAACCTCTTCAACACCCAAGACCTCCCATTTCAAACCTTCATCGGTTAAATGAGCAGGGTGTGTGAAATGGCTGAATCGATGTAAAACAGATGGGATTGCCAGAGAGTCCGCGAGGCAAGAACAGTAAGATGATAATATTACGAGCAACGTGAAATCGTCAAGTTCTCTGCACGTGCTCGCACCTTCCATATTAGGTAGGTTCATATTCGTCGACGACTTTCAAACGCATGTGAGGGTAAATATTTTCTACTCTAATCTAGTATTACACATATTACATTTAACTACAAAAAATATATGAACTATAAGAGTGAGAGACGATGAGTAGAGGGTTGTGGAAATAAGGGTCATGCATTGCCATGTATGTGGGCAGTTGCCACATCTGGAAATGGAGTCAGCAGATGCGGCAACTCCTGAGGCGCGGTGCATATAGTGGGCAACACGTGACTTTACTGTCTTTCTTTCTTTCCACCAACAATCTCTGCTCGTCGTCGCTCACCCTTTGTGTGTAATTCGTGAATTCCATATAGTTTAATATTGGTTTGTAGTATTTTTCAAAAAATTCTAGTCTAGTTAGAATAACAAATGAAAAAAATATTAATGTCCAACTATGTTTTGTTAGGTTTTTATTGCAATAGTGGCATTTTGTTGGCCTTGCAGTTTATATCGGCATCCATAAAGGTAATATATTTGAATCAGTTATTGACCAACACTGCTGACTAAAAACCCTTACAAATTAGTGATACCTATGCTAGCCCGGTTACTCTCAATCATGGATCAAACTTGCACTACCGAGCAGACCTACAAGGAGAGTCGGTTTCATTGAGCCTGGCAGTGAGGGTACTTCGTGTATGGCCTAGCAATCCCACAGAACCCCTCATCCCTTGGCAGGTCAGTGAAGGTACAGTGATGGTGATCTTATGAATTGAGAAGGTTACAAAGGCTATAGAAGACTTGTGCATCATATTGTGTTCTTGTTATAAAGTTTTATTGATGATAGTTACAATGTTATGGATATTGTATGATTTATTAACTATTACACACATTGTTAACAAAGTCTCTAGACTCTACTAAAAGATGACTGACGACAACAATAGAATGAAATACTATTCTGGGTGTTGACATGGATGATCTTGGAAGAAATTCTTCACAATGTCTATCTCGTTCTCACCTCCCAAGTAACCTACTAGGCTCTGGACATTCTGCTCAGCTATGATATTGTTCTCATCAAATATTGTGGTATGTGGATCACTAGTATCATCATATCATCATTATTTCTAAAGCCTTCTTCATAGACCATTGTGAGGAGTGCAGAAAAACCAGCTGATCACCTTGTCAGGTTGGTGATATTCCAGAATGGATCCAGGAATATCATTGCACCAAACTAGAACCAATGATGTCAGCTCCAGTTAGAAGAAACCATAATACATACATGTCAGTATGAGGTGTAGAGGAGGGTTCAACCCTTTACATGTTTCACGTTGTAATGCATTTTCCAGATATGAAATTCATCTGTCAGGTTCTCCATTTCTTTCCATCGTTCTTCTTGAGTTATATCTGCTCACAAAAACGGCTCTCGGTATTCTGATAACGCTTGGAAGACCAGTTCAAGAAATTGTTGGCAATGTATACAGCTACCACGTCCGGATGAAATTTCATTGTACTTGGACACCCACTTAATAACCTTCATCTGGTGCTTAATGTTGTAGAGAAGTTGTTCTCTTATATTTTCATTCTCTTCTAGTCGAATTTCCTATAGCACATTGATATAATTTAGAATGATGGCTATAAGTCAATCGAGTCGCATACCTTATGACAAAGATAAAGGCCTTGGATTATATCATCTAGTCCATCCATGATATGGGCAGCTTCATCTTGTTTTGCATATGTACAAGGAACTGGTTGGTGACATCAAAGTTTGCTTTCTGCAAAAAGAGGTCCTATGCTGCGTTCATGGTGAACCAGAGAAAAATGACATGGTATAATACTTTGGCAAACAACTTTCAGGGTTTACTTTCACACAGAATGGCTGGGTTCAAAGTTGCGGTTCTCGGTAAGTCCTGACATACACCACGCTCTGTCAGTTAATCTGATGTTTTGGTGTAGTTATGTTCGATCACCTATCATTGTCTCCGATGTCAGTCGTCCAGTCCCAATGACTCTGGAGTGGAGTAGCTATGCGTAAAGCATTGCGAAGAAACCTATGAAAGGCTCGTTGACCGGACCAATCTTGAATTGGTCTTTCCCTTGTGCCGATGTTTTGCGTGAACTTCAATCTAAACAATTGGCCCTTGCGCTTCGAGACAAAGTTGTCGATCTTGAGGAGGTGGTATTCAAGCCATCCAAGTTGATGAGCCTGCAATTTGTGAGGTACGTTTACCTGCTCTAACTATTTTATGGGCTGAAGCTCGCCCCCATCTAGCTCCTTTGTCATGCTAACTGGGATGACTACTTGAAGTGGGCTGTCGATTCTTCCGACTCGCCACCGCAGGCCTCACTGACAACCTTCAAACACACTCTCACTTCTGTTATTCTGAATTTTCCCCTCTATCCAATGATTAGATACCAGTGTCATTTTAATCGAGGCTTCCAAGAGTGATAAGAAGTTCTTGAAGACTTTCCAACATTATGGGTTACAAAATCATTGATTCAACTCGCTTATGGTTGGATATGTTGAGAATAGGTGTGGATGAGGGTTGAGGGCGTTATTGGTGCCTTGGATCAGGTGTGCTGTCATTTTTGCAGTTCCTGGATGTTTTTTTTTATACAGATTTTATGTTTTCTTTCTTTTTCGCTTTTTCAGGTTCGTTTTTGGGTCGTTTTCAATGGTGAAAACGTCACATTTCGTTGTATGGACACTCCATTCAGTGAACTGGGTCAAATGCCCACGATGCGTCCATTGTTATGGTAAAAAAATGTCAAACGTTCTCACTGATGAATTCATTTACTAGTCTCTATGCCTACCGTGGTTTTTGAAGTGGTTTCACTGCCGAAAACATCGCATTGGCTGCCTGAACCATCTGAATGAATGGCATCGAAACGTCTATGTTGACGCGTTTTCTCACTCTCTCCGGTTCTTACGATTTTTTTCATGTAGCACCACTTGAAAGGCCTGTGCTATCTGGCGTGGAAACCATGTATGTACCTGTCATAGTGTGGATATCTCTGAAATCCCCCCAGACCATACTCCAATCTCTCAATCCAACCACGATGCTTTCAAATCTTCTCTCTTCCTCTTTTAGTTGCTTTGACTACACGCACTATCTCAATCCAACTTGTCTTCGCTCTCGAAGGCGTGATCTTCTGCAAATTCCCAGATAAATGAAGTATCCTGCAGTTACTATGTGAAATTTTATCGACTTTGGTCAACATTGCGTCGCAATCCCTATCCACACTTCCACCAGGCGCTTCCTCACTTTCTCCATTACGATCGTGAATCCACTCTGCTTCAGTTAATTACTCATCATATGGGTAACAACTACTTTTCCAGGTAGCGAACCTACAAACCCCTCAGGATACCATCCCCGAATATGGAGACTATTGTGACTGGCGCGAATAGTGGAAAGCTCAAAAAATGGGCCCACGCTATTTTTGATCATCTCCATTGACGCTTGGTGATCCATCGCAACTTCTCAGCATACTTCAGGGCAAGAAACACATATTTCACAAGATTCTAGTGAGCCTACATGACACAGAAGGTGTGGGCAGGCGTGGAGAAGGATTTTCACTTGGGAACTGACTGTCACAGAACTCGATATTTTCAGCAGATCGCTTCCAGAATGTGCCCTCCCCACCTGTCAAAGTATTTCTACTAGGCCATTCTCCTCCTTCATCTTGTCATCACTCCCAGCCTCATCTCTCTTGACGAGTTCTTCACTACTTCGATTTTCATTCACAGGACCTGTACTTACAACTGAAGATCCATCTGCAGCGAGTTTGAGAGGTATTAGGGTGGGATGTTGCTAAATCAGGGGTGGTACTGTTCCATTTGACTTCAAGGAGAATCAGTGGGATAGTTTTGACTGATTGTACAAGATATTTGCTTGCGAGGAAGCAGCCTATTACGAAGCTAGGGCAGGAGCAACTCATATCTCTGTGGGTTTGGTCGATACCTGTCATTGATTGGCAACTCTATGGGAGTCTTCGCCAACTTTTTTCATGTCTGTTTGAACTCCTTTGTCCACGATGGGAGTTCGCGATATCTGCCCATGTTGGACATCATCTGATCGAGTTTTCTATAGTAAACTTCACAATAAAGATCATACAATAGATCCATTTGCGGCATATGAAAATGAAACTTTTTTTATTCGTCACCAACTATTCTGAAGGTGAGTAAACAAGTATTACAACTGAAAATACTGAATTGCTTTCTAGCGTCATCATTGTCTTGAGTACAGGTATCTCTGGGTAACAGCATCTGCCCATAACTCCCCTTGGCAGTCATCGTCAACAACCATTTCACTGCTAGGCACATTTTGAAGTCTGAATCGCTCTTTTTCAAGCCCGCCATAATCACTCACTCGTTCATCTATCTGCTGTTGTCCACCTGCTCACGTCGTCATTTCAGGAGCCTTTGTTGGCTTAAGCTCAAAATCGGGCCAAGGAATTGAGGTTGTGGAGGCTATATATCAGGTGCGCCGGCTATGCTAACAAACTTGGCAGCTTTTTTACTCACTATCAACTTCAATTTGCCAAGTGTCGAAATCGATGCACTAGCTCAAACCTCTCACTTTCTACCACTCGTGCCTATTCACACCCATTTTCGACTAGCAAAGCTCACTTTTGACTACTTTGCACCATCAATAGAAGTTGACTTGTGTCCTGCAGAGGCTAGAAACTTTGGATCAGTCAGTAATTCATCATGTGAGGTCGTTTAAATCTGACGTCTGTCCGTTAATACAGAGCAAGGAGGCATCTGTAGATTGTGATTGGTGGTTCAATCGTGCATACATTGAAGCGATGTGTCGAAGATCAAGAGATATTGCTAGGTTACACGACTCCCTGGTATCTAACAACGGGTTTGATTCCATGTGAAATGCGGTTTGTATAGTAGGTACTAAACAAAAGAATGTTATAAAGAGTCCCTATATTATATTGTATAATTTACTCTTCATCTGTGATGTTGTCGCCCAAGACTTGAGCAGCAGCAGAGTCAACTTGAAGCGTACGTGGTGGCACACAGTAACTATTCAGACTGAAAAAGAAACGTTCAACGTCTTCAGTATACTCTACAGCCTTCAGAAATTTACACCTCGTAAAAACCTATTTATTGGAATCCCTGAAGTTGAAATCGTTCCTGCCTGCCTGCATCTTCCATATCAGGTAGGTAGCATAAGTCACGTTGGATGGCTTCCACACCTACCACTCGTTTGTTTTCACCAATGCCACCAATGACCGATATATTGCGACTGAACTGCTTGGTTTTCGGTGAAAGTCACAACAGCATCTTTCCAGTCGAAATTGACAAGAACAAGTTGGTCGGCACTCTCAAGGAAGCGATCAAGGACAAGAACAAACATGCCTTCGAGTATGTTGACGCCAAAAGCCTTCTGCTTTGGAAAGTTTCCATCCCTGTCGATGATGATCTCAAAGATAAGATCCAGGAGGTCGACCTCGCTGATGAAAAATCGTTGTTGCCCACGGACGAATTGTCGGAAGTCTTCCTAGAGTCTCCTACTCGAAAGCACCTACACATCGTCGTAAAACTTCCTTTCGCTGGTGGGTTGCGATTAACTTTGAGCGTTTATATGGCTAGTGGCTGATTTGATAGCTCTCCAGAGTCAGATTACCCCCCTGCCAAACGAGCTCGTATTCACGAAATTCCGGAACCAGGTACGCAACATGTGTCTTTATTGTACTACATTCTTCTAATTGTTGTATTACAGATGCAGATCTTGTCAACCTTCACCAGTGTTTTTGGCAGGGAGGGGAACATAATTTTTTCCAGCGCAGTGTCCGGATCCCAGATCTGCTGTCATTGAAGGTGGGAGAAGATTCGGACCTGCTGACTTTGACCGTTATCGAGCTCCCAAAAGGGAAGTTCCGTATTGGGGGCTCGAACCTCATCGTCCCCGAGATTTTCAAGACATTCTGGAGGCTATTGGATGTTGAAGACAAGGAATGGGTGAATCTTAAGATGAAAAATGGTAGATGGAATGATCGTTTTAACACTCCCCACCATGGGACGATTATCACAGGCCAACCTGGTATTGGTCAGTACACAATTTATATATGCTTGCTGGTCTGATTTCATGTACCAGGCAAAACAGCCTTTCTGATATATGTGCTTATTTGTCGACTGGTGGGAGGCAAGGTCACAATATACTGTGATGGGAACGGGTTCGCTCATATATTCGACAACAAGGGCGTCAGAAAGATGGCGTTTGCGAATGACTACCGTTTTCCCGAGTTGGATGGCAACATAAGCTGTTGCGCATTGGTTAATATCAGCAATAAGCTCAAGAGTGTTCCCGACGCATTTTATCCGCTCAATCGCGTTGGTAGAGTGGTTGTAGCTAGCTCTCCGGATAGCGAACATTGGCGAGGGTTCTCTCATGAGAACATGGCGATCACCTATTATATGCCGACATGGTCATGGGGACTTGTGTATTTCGGGTGAGTATAGTGTGGTTGCTCCTGATCATTGCTTATAGTCGATGTACGTTTCAGTTTGGCTAGTAAAGACTACCCTAAACTGCCTGATATGGATCGCTGCAAACGCTTACAGCATGGTTACATCATCTTCTGTGGAATCCCGCGACTCTGCTACCAAGCTCTCTCTGAAGCTGGATTGAAACAGGAATTGGTGTTCGTCAATAAGGCTTTGGCAGGCATAAATTCCATAGAAAATTTCTTTAATGCGACGACAGGAAACGTGCCTTTGGATCCCACTATGAGCCACCATCTTATTCGAGTGGAACCGGCTGATGACGAGTGGATGGCGACACGCGTAGAGCTGTTGAGCGACTACATTGCTGAACGTGTATTTGAGCGCATGCATTTGGTTGCAGAGGCTCAATTCGCTCAAACCCTAATGCGCCATCTCAATGATCCATATACTCGAGGTCAGGCTGGCACTCTGTTTGAAAGAGGGGCTCATTCCGTCATTCGTCAAGGCTGTACACTGACGATGGCTCCCTTGCCCAAGTCTTGGCCTGACAAAGCGAAAGAAAAACAAAACACGATCATCACACTCCTTATTCCACCTGTTATGGATAACGAGAAAAGCTGTTATTATACTTTGGACATCCGGAATAACCAAGGGTCGAAAGAAGTTCGTCCGGATTTCCTCGACCTATACATGACCCCAGTGGCCAAAAACGAGCCTTCTATCGATGCACTGTTCATCCATACAGGATACATTACATTCCTCTTCCAAATGACGGTCTCTAACAAGCATCCTATCAAGTTTGTGGGGCTTGACAGAGTTTTCAGTCAGCTTCCAGCAAAAGCACGGCAAGATATACGCATTGTGTTTGTCGTACCTGCCCGTGATGGATTTGGAGAATTTCAGGGTATTCAGTCAACTCAATCCATTGTTGCCCCTCAGGGTGTGGATTCAGACAAACACAAAAAATTTCAACAATTTCCTCAGTATGTTTGCAAGCTGGATATTAATGCTACTAGTTCCAAATGATTTTGTCAAGGTCTGTTCAATGCTTGTCATTTTTGTTATTTGATTAATTTCATTGTATAGGGTGCATAAAAAGCTTCTGAAGTATTGAAAAATTGTAATTGGTAGTTCTTGTCCTTTATGTAGGAATATGTTGGTATTAGAGAAGCTATAATTAAAAGAAAAAGAGATAATTCTACTTGTCTTAGTATTGCTACATCTTAGTTAGAGCTTATCAAATAAGTTATGTAAAATCATGAAAATATTTGTAGTGCAGTTCCTGATTAATAATCTGCTCTATAAATATTTTAATGATTTTATGTAATTCTAGGAGGTTTTGTAGCCAGCTTAGACTTAGAAAAGGGTTATTGTAAAGAATTCATATAGATATTTAGCAGGAGGTCAGAATAAGGCAAGGGTACAGTTAGCATATTTTTGGAAATATTTGAGACAGATTATTGAAATAAGTAAAAGAATTATAAGAAAAAAGAAAATAAAGGTGATTTAGATAATTCAGACAATATTCACACTTGGGCATACTAATATGCCTATCCTAATGCCAATAGAAGAGATGGCTATATGCTCCTATCGATACAAGAGAACAGTAGTTAGTGCAAGGATGTCTGGGAAGACCACTAAACAATTACTAAGATCAGAATAACCAACTAGAGGTGTAGCACGATATGTGATGTCTTGAGTGAGACAACTAAAGTGAGCAACAAAGTGCAAGGTTAAAACAAAAGTGAGAGGTTAAGAATGACGAAAGTGATGATGATCACATAATAAAAACTTATATCGCAAAGGCTTAGAAATGTGTAAAATGAGATAGAAAAGATGAGGGTAAACTATTGTTATTTTTCTAATTTAAGTACAGGTTTTTATATGTGAAAATCACACTAAAACCAAACAAGAAAGGTTAAAATATCACTGAAACATCACTAGAATATGTAGTGAATTTTAAGGAGCTTTGCTATAAAAGAGCATAGCACTAAAAATGTGAAAATGTTGTTAACATTCTTGAACAATAACTATTACTATAAAAGGAAGTGGTATTGAGCGTGAGAAATGATGTAAAATTTGATAAAATAATTGAAAGGAATGTTTTTATTGTTAATACAAAAGTGAACCTCATAGATATTAAGGAGAAAAAGAAAAGAATAATAAGACTTAGTGAGACAATAAAGAGACAATAAACTTGGATCTCTAGTATGATGCAATTCCTTTGCTAGTAAATTCTTTGTTACACAATGTTGTAGTATATTGCAGACATTGAAGCTATTTTGCAGGGTTAAGGATGAGTATATCATGTGAATAGAGGGCTAGAAGAGGTAATGGGCATATCAGCATGCTCTTGTGTAAACAGTTGCTAAAATTACAAAATGTTTACACAAGGGTGTATGCCTGGATATAAATACTTTGAAATTTTTGGACTCTGAAATTATTCACATTTGGGCATACACCCTTATATAAACAGTTGCCAAAATCACAGCATCAGTTACATGTCCTCACCTGCCACTTTGTGCCAAATATTGATGTGTTGGATATCTTTAACCTGTTGAATTTTAGATTATTTCATAGTATTATAGTCTACATTCCTAAATAGGTTATCTATTACATCATCAGATCTTATAGTTACAGTTTGATCCCTGTATCTTTTCACTTTACTTGTTTGTCAGTGAGCTCAATGATAAACATTTTACCCCATTCTCTTATCAATGTATCTCAATTGCTAGTTTCTCATATTCTACTATTACAACTAGTAGAATTTTAACAAATTTGTCATGTGAGATTGTTTAAATCTGATGTCTGTCTATTAATACAGAGTAAGGAGGCATCTGTAGATTGTAATTGGTGGTTCAATCATGCATAAATTGAAGTGATATATCGAAGATTAAGAGATATTTTTGAGTTATATGACTCTGATATGTGGCAATAGGTTTGATTATATACGAAATGCAGTTTGTGTAGTAGGTAATAAATAAAAGAATATTATGAAGAGTCCCTATATTATGTTGTATAATTTACCCCTTATCTGTAATGTCATTGCTGAGGATTTGAGAAGTGATTTAAAGTATAGGGTGGAATTACAATATAGTTATGCACAGTAACTATTTAGATAGAAAAAGAAATGTTCAACATCTTTAGTATATTCTACCATGTCCAAATGTGAATACTTTGGAATTTTGGGAATTCTAGAATTATTCACATTTGGGTGTGTGCCCTTATGTAAACATTTTGTGATTTTGGCAACTATTTACATAAGGGCATATGCCCAAATGTGAATAATTCCAGAATTCTAAAAATTTCAAAGTATTCACATCTGGGCACATGCCCTTGTGTGAACAATTTTAGAATTCCAAAAAAATTCAAAGTATTCACACTTTGGCATATGCCCTTGTGTAAATAATTTTGTAATTTTGGCAACTGTTGTCAGGTTTCTGTTCCCAAGTCCACTAGGACTCCGCTCGGACTTCCGTTCTATCTTCATAATCATTTATTCTTCTCATTATTTGTTCATCTTGTGTTTAGTTCCTTAGTTCACTCTTTTAGTTAAATTAAGTTAGTTACCATCTAGCATTGCCCTCCGGTTGGAACTCCTATGTGTCCCCCTTTATGTAGCACAGTATTACACTGCCCTATATGTTCCTTGTTTCACTAGTATAGTTTAGTACTAGTCTACTCTGGACTCCAAGTATATAAACATAGTTACAACTGCTTGTATTCTCCAGTTTGAATATTGACTTAGACTCACTCTCTTCTCTCCTCTTGTTCCTCTAAGTATGAGACTCCTCGAAGTTCCTACTGTTTCTTAAGTTGTTACTTGAAATTGGAAAAACGAGATGTAGTGAAGGGCGCAGTTTCTTATAAACTGAAGCCAAGTTCTGCTCATATAGGAATTCCTTCATAGTTCCTTTCGTATTAGAGATTCAGTCCTTAACAGTATATTCGAACTCACACTTCTCATGTCTTATTCTAGCCATTGTTGATCGGGTTGCACTTGATTAATAGGACCTCACTCCTTCTCTCTGATCATCCTCTGCTCTTATACTCTATGACTCGTACCCGATGATACGTGTATCCTAGTGGCAGCGAAGGAGTTCGCTATACGCCTATAGCTGATACAAAAGGAACGTTGTCGGTGCGAGGGCGTCCAAGAAAGTTTGAACAACAACCACTAGGTCTGAAAGACCGACTAGAGGTGGTGCGAAGTGTGCGATAAAGGCGAGATTATCTGCGAATCTTTCGCTGATAATCAAACGGAAGCGCGAGAGTCAATAGAGATCCTAGGTCGAAGGCCAACGAGATTTAAGACAAAAGCGCGAGATTTATAGCGAAGCTAGAATGAAGACGAGCGACAAAACTGAATATCGCAATAAAACTTAGATCACAAATGATCACACAACTGGGAGAGCAGGATAATGAGCTGGTATTTCTAAATAGTGTACAGGCTTTTATATGTAAATTTCGAACTAAAACTAAAGGAGTAAAGTGAAAATATCGCTAGTAAAACAAGCTAATAAATTAGTTTTAGATGGAATCAAAACATCGGAAATAATCGCTAAAAATCGCAAAACAATAATGAGAAACTAAAATAGGAAAGTGTAGTGATTGTGGGAATGGAGTGTTGCTAATTTTACTAAAAAGGAAATAGAAGTTTATTGTCTTTAAAAACAAAAGATAAATGGGAACAAAAGGAAAATAGTGAAACAAGAGAATGGAGTGATGAATAAAAGAACAATTAAAAAAAGAGACGATCGGAGAATCAGTGCGATTGAGCGACAATGACGATAGCGGCGAGATACGATAGCGATATCGATGCTAAATGATCGCGATGATGGTCTTGTTCATGTGGATTATCGCAGACGTTCGAGAGCTATTGTGAGACGAATAGTGATAATTTTAGCGCATTTCGGAGGATAGAAGTAGCAGGGGGCGTATCACCGATCCAAAATTAAGCAGAATATGCTAAGAGCAATCTGTCGCTCCTCC
>QGOD01000552.1:1142-13969 GCA_003313065.1 Sarcodon sp. MG97 | reverse complement strand
CTTCTTTGATTTTCTTTTTATAAGACTTTTTCTTGGGTTTTTGTCTGATGGAATATAAAAAGTAAGAAATCACGAAGACTAATAGTAGAAGCTTCTTGGGCTTCTTGATCAAATTACCAGATTCTGCTGACTTGTAAAATTTGGCCAATTATTTGATTCTTCTTTTGATCAAGTAGTTTGAGCTTCCCATTCTTGATCAAAGTTGAGTAACCTCCTTCATCTGCTTTGCTAAGCAAAATAAGTGTGAAGGCAATATCTAGTAAATATAAAACATTTTGCAATTTGATTTGAGTAGATATATTACTGTTTAGAATAGAGATCACTATATCTCCTTTTTTAGTTGCTCAAAGAGTGTGATTATCAGCTATCAAAATCAGATGGAGTAAAATAGATTTAAAATTGGTAAGAACATCAAAATTCAACAAAATATGATTGCTCATACTACTATCAAAGATGAAAGTCTATTTTATAATCTTCTTCATTTTCTTCAGTGATATATTGAACCTGGTAGCAGCTAAGAAGATTGCTATATGCCTATAGCTGATACAAAAGGTCCATTGTTGGTGTGAGAGTGTTCAGAAAAGTTTGCACAACAACTAATAGGTCTGCAAGACCAACTAGTGATGGCACAAGATGTGCGAGATATGTGTGAAATTATCTGCAAATCTTTCACAGATAATTGAATAAAGGTGCAAGAATCGAAGGAAATCCTATAATCAAGTGGTCCAATTGATCAAGTAAAACCTAATCAATTATATGGACAAAAGGCAAGAGATGCGAGATAGAATGAAGTATGAGAAATAGAGTGAAGATGATAATGAGAATGTACGATAAAATCAAATATTGCAAATAAACTTAAATAAACTCAAATAAACCCAAATAAACTCAAATAAAATCAAAACTTGAGAGAGCAGGATGACAATCTGTTATTTCTAACTAGTGTACAATAAATTTCAAGGTAAAACTAAAGTAGAAAGGTCAAAATATCGCTAATAAAACAAGCTAATAAATCAATATCAGATGGAATCAAAACATTAAAGATATTGCTAAAATCGCAAGATAATAATGAAAGAGCCAAAATAAAAAATCGAAGCAATCATGGGAAGCGGAGTTGCAGAATTGACTAAAAAGGAAATCAAAGCTTATTGTCTTTTGACACAAAATGAATTAGTGAAAAGATAACAAAGAATGAAACAATTGCTCAGCATATAGAAATGAACAATAAAAGATCAGATAAAAGGAGTGATGACAAGGAGAAAGATGTGAAATCTTTGCAATATACTTCACAAATGATCAATACTTTTACAATACTTTGCAGTACTTCACAGTAGTTCGCTGAGATAAAATAGGAATTTAGCACATTTCAGAGAATAGATATAATCAAGAGCATATCATTGGCAATGTCATAAATACATGAGAAGAACTATCAGACTCTTTTTCTGAGACTTCTTTAATTTGCACTGATCTTGCTTGTATCAATTTGTCTCCCCCTTTTTTAAACTTCTACTAGTGAGATCCTTGACCTTCTTTTTCTCCATCTTTCTTCCAGCAATTTTCGATTATAAGACCTTTTTTGCAGTATTTGAGATTTGTATATCGAACTTTTTCTTTTGATTTCTTCTTCACTTCTTTCCCCAATTTGCTCACAAATGCTGTGCTGGTCAATCCACTCTGAATGGTATACCTGTATATTCATCTTCTACTGTACTGATTAGATCAAAGAGTAAAAATTTCATCTTAGTTATCTGACTAGCTATATAAAGACTAGTGATAACATTTCTATAAATTATCGGTAAGGAATTTATAATGATCATGATGAAATCTTTGTCCAAAATATTTTGTTCTATTACTGCTAACTCTTCTTTCATTTTAACTAATTGTGCAAAGTACTCATGAACATCTTAAAGATATCGATGTAAATCCATTGTGAATATAGGAGTTTGCTTCTGATATTTATCGCAAACAGCTTTCCACATCAACTTTGATATTGCAATTGTAAGTATGTGAATCTGCATACTTTTGAAAATCAATGAAAAAATTATATTCTTCACTTTGCTTGCTTTTGCTAGATATTCCTCATCTTTTTTTAGCACTTTATCTCTAGCTTTTATCACATCTTGTATTATAGTTGGCCCTAGCAATGGAATGCAAGGACAAATAGCTCAACCTTTGAAATATTTAAGAATTTCCTTCATACTCATAAGAGCACTAAGATAAGCTTTATAGAGGATCCAGTTTGATCTATTTGAAGTGAGTTTAGGAAGAGTTTTGAATAGTAATGTTTCATCTGTATCTATCATCGATATTGCACTTACATCAGGAAAGCTAGATTGAAATGATAAAGGATTATAAATAATTATAAGGTAAATAATAAAAATAATATACATAATTCTGATACATAGTCTGGTAATTGTAGATCTAGTACAGTACAGTTTGTAGAAATCACAAAGTATATAAGACTTGAATGAAATGGCAAGTCATATTAGAGTTGCTAGACATTACCAGACATTATGAGACATTACCAGATGTATAAGTATGGTGACTCTAGAAAAGAAATAATTATATAAATAAAGTTAAAATTTACTGTATTTCCTCCTCTAGTATAGCCTATTGTATTTCTCACTTCTTATTTCTTATATTTTCTAATTATAATTTTATATTTCATACTTAGTTTTCATTTGCTCTCACTAGGGTTTGAACTCTCAGATTTATCTCAAATATTTCTCACATACATCACACATCTTAGCTACTGAGCCATCTAGACATGTTATTGTCTGGACCATAAGTGAACTTAGTAGAGTACATATTATAACAACCTATATTTAATCTAGTTTTTATATGGTACAAGAATATTTTTATGATACTTATAGACAAAATTGCCTCAAATAAGTATGAATTCTGAGTCTAATATAATTCCTTATAATAAATGATCTATACTCAACTCTAGCTAATACAGGAGTATCTAGTCGAGTTAAATAAGGAAGGAATTGCTCTATGCTCTGATCATGTGAGCAGTCTATCTATAATTCTATGCCAGCTGAGGTATAACTATATACTGAGATAAGATAAGATAACTACTTAGAGAAGAAAGAAACTAAAAACAAAAGTCTGTATTACATTATCTCAGGCTATATAATCTTTGTCCCAAAGATTTATCTTTTAGCTTCTGGATGTGAGTCATAGAATTCATTAATAGCCTCCAGGGCATTTGTTAAGTTAGAATGCAGTTTCCATATATCATTCTCTGAGGGATATCCTTTCCAATGAATGAGGTATTCCAAGCAATTTCTTCTTCTTCTGCTATTCTTGATATATTCAACCTTATATTCAACTTATCCTTTGACATCGATAGAATTTGGTGGTGGAGGTATATCTTGAATATGGAATACAGGCTTGTGGTAAGAGAGTAGCAGAACTTCATTGAATACATCATATATCTTCCAAGAGGTGGTAATTTGAGATGATAACTTGAGCTTTCAACTTGCTCAATAACTTTGAATAGGCTATATCATTGGTCTTCGAGTTTGGGTGTTGGTCTTTACAACTTAATGTTGTGGCCTTCTAGCTACACTTTGTCTCCTTTCTGATAATTTCAAGAAATGCCTTTGGTACAATTGTAATATTGCTTTATTATTTCTTGCAATTTTGCCAGTGAAATCACAGCAGTAGTGCATGCGTATTCTATCTCTTAAACAAAATCGGTGGCTGATTGATTGTTAGTGATTGGAAGGGGATTTTTGGTGGTGAATGAAGGGTCTCCTCCATACATCATCCTAAATGGAGTAGTTTTGATAGTATTGTGGTATCGGTTGTTAATTGTGAATTCAGCGATGGGTAACCATTGAGCCCAATCATTCTGATAGAAGTTGGTAAAAATTTGTAGATATTGTTCCACTTCTTGATTGGCATGTTTGGTTTCTCCATTAGTCTATGGGTGATACACTGTGCTAGGTGCTTCTTGGATTTTGAGTAGGGAGTATAGTGCCTTCATAAATTGTAACACAAATTGGGGTTCTTGATCACTGATAACTTTAGAGGGTATACCGAATCTACAAAAGACAAAAGTGAAGAATATTATGGTGACTCCTTGTATTGTGATAGTGGAAGTAGTTGGTCTTAGGATTTTTATTTTGGTATAGTAGTTGATAATTATGATGATTATATTGAATTCTTAGCTATCAGGTAGTAGTCTGATTAGGTCTACTGATATGGTTTTCTATGGTATCGATAGTGTTGTAATTGATACAAGTGGGGCTCATCTTCTAGAATGATCAATCTTTGTCTGTTGACACTTTGAGCATCCTTGAATGTATTTGGTAACATCTTCTTCCATGTTTGTCCAGCGATAGTTTCTTTTAATGAGTTCTAGAGTGCCTTTAATTCTAGAATGTCTAGCTTGGGTGCATCATGGTAATTGTTTATTATGTTTTGTATTGATTCACGATGTTTGTTATTAATGTGTATTGGAGTATTTGAGGATCAAATAGTGGTATCTGTTGAACCAATAATGTGTTATCCTAGTGGCAGCTAAGAAGATTGCTATATGCCTGTAGCTGATATAAAAGGAATATTATCAGTGCAAGGGCATCCAAGAAAGTTCAGCCAACAACCCAAAGATCTATAAGATCTACTAAAGATGGTGCGAGGTATGTGAAATAGGTGCAAAATTATCTGTGAATCTTTTACTGATAATATGATGGAGGCGCAAGAATCAATAGAAATCCTAAAGTCGAAGGGTCCAATTGTTTGAGTGTAACCCAAACAATTACAAGGCGAAGGGTGAGAGATGTGAGATAGAATGAAGTGCAAGAATAGGAACAAAAGCTAGAGCAAAGATGCACAATAAATCAAATATCACAAAAGAACTTAGATCTCAAGTAGTCACAACTGGGAGAGTAGAATAATATGATATTTTTATTTCTAAGTTTGTACAGGTTTTTATATGTGAAAATCGCACTAAAACCAAACAAGAAAGGTCAAAATATTGCTAAAATATTGCTAGAACATGTAGTAAATTTTAAGGAGCTTTGCTATAAAAGAGCATAGCATTGAAAATGTGAAGATGTTGTTAACATTCTTGAATGATAACTATTACTATAAAAGGAAGTGGTATCGAGCGTGAGAAATGATGTAAAATTTGATAAAATGATTGAAAGAAATATTTTTATTGTTAATACAAAAGCAATCCTCATGGATATTAAGGAGAAAAAGAAAAGAACAATAAGACTTAGCAAGACAATAAACTTGGATCTCCAGTGCGATGTGATTCCTTTGCTAGTATAGCGATGTAATTGATTCTTTATTGCATGATGTTATAGCATATTGTGGACATCGAAGCTATTTCACAGGGTTAAGGATGAGTATATCGTGTGAATAGGGGGCTAGAAGAGGTAATGGGCATATTACCAAATCCTTGAGTTCCTCTTGTTGTGTTTATCAAAAACTGGGTTACAATAATTTGTGGTTGTGTAATATATTCTATGATAATTTGAGTGATTCTGTCACCTTTCTTAAATAAAAACTCTCGATCTCCTCTGTTGAAGAGTAAAACTTGGAGTTTGCCTCTATAATCATCATCGATTATGCCTGCTCCTACTATTATTCTATATTTGAGGGCTAATCCTAATTGAGGTGCAATCCCTCTACAAGTGTTTGGAGTAGTGAGATTGTAATTTCAATAGAAATGAGTTTTCTATCCTGGACAAGTATGACATTATCTCGGATGGCATATAAATCATATTCTGCTACTCAGGCAGATCCTTGTGAGAGAGTGGTTGCATTGTTAGATAGTAACTTCACTTGGAATGTGTCTAGGTTATTGTTGTAGCAGACCCTTAGTTTAGCCTCTTTAGGTCCTTCAAAGAATCTATTTGGAGGTATCAGTGTTATTTGTTTATTATCGAGCACTGCCTTGGTGGAGTTGTCTTTTTGTGATAGAGCATTTGCAGCATTGTTGCAAGATCCTTTGATATAGTAGATAGTGAAATTGAATTCACTGAGGATCATTGCCTATAAGGTTTTGTGGTTCCTTGAAGAAGGTTATGGTAGAATTGTCTATCCAGATTTCAATTTCATGAGGACAGGATAGGATAATGCTTCTCCATTCTTTGAGAGCATGTATAATAGCCAGTAATTCTTTATCAGATACTGTATAATTGCATTCTGCTACTATAAATAGTTTCAAGGTAAATATGATGGGTTGTCAGACGTTATTTTGTCGTTGTTCCAAGATGGCTCTGCTTCTACTGAGTGAACCTTTTATATCAGCTACAGGTATATAGCAATCTCCTTAGCTGCCACTAGGTTCAACATATCACTGCCTAATTGAATTTTATTTAGAAGGGTGTTAAATGCCTTCATTTGTTCTTCTATCCAGTTCTAAGTGTTTTTACCAGTCAGTTCATAGAGTAATTTGGCAATTTGAGAGTGATTCTTAATGAAGTGTCAATAGTAGTTGATGAATCCCAGAAATTGTTGTAGTTTGGTTTTATTTGTGGGTATTAGCCATTTTGCTACTGTGTCGACTTTGTGGAGATCTATTAAAACTTGTCCTCCACTGATAATGCATCCTAGGTATTCAACTTTGGTCTTATGAAAGTCACACTTTTCTGGTTTTAAGAACAGGTGATTGGTTCTTAAATATTGTAATACTTTGTGCACTTTCTTTGAATGAACCTAAACATTATCGATTGAATATATGAGTATATCATCAATATATATGATTACATCACCTGTGTGTATCATGTCATCGAAGATGTCATTCATCATGCATTAGAAGGTAGTGGGTAAATTGCATAGTCCAAAGAACATAACCATTGGTTTGAATAAACTGAACTTGGTGATGAATGCTGCTTTGTGTTTGTCACCTTTATGCATTCTGATATTGTTGTATCCCCAGCGGATGTCTAACTTAGTGAAAAGCTGAGATCCTGCAAGTTGATTCATGATATCCTGTATATGTGGTAAGGGGTAATGGTTGGATATTATCATTGAATTAAGAATGCAGTAGTCTTGTACTGGTTGAAGTTTACCATCTTTCTTCTTAATGAAGAAGAACAATGATGCAAAGGTGAGTTAGAGTGGCAGATTCAGCTAGTCTCCAGATTTTCAACTAGGAAGGCTTGCAGTTTGCCTTCTTTATCCCTATCAATAGGGTAGACCTTCTCTCATATTTCTAGATTAGTCAATTCCAGTTTCAAGTTAATTGCATAGTCCCATAGTTGCCATAGTAGAAGTTTATCGAAATTTTTCTTGGTAAAGACATCTTTAAATTTGTGGTATTTCTTGGAAACTAATTATATCCAAGGTTTCTCTTGTTTTAGCATGGGTAGTATGGGTATCATAGTTGATTGTATGGTTAGTGAAAGTGAGTCTGTCTTGAGACTTCTATAGATAGTATTTTGTAGGGAGTCAGAGGATGAATATAATTCGGGACAGCGATTGAAGGAGAGGGTCTGATTGGCCCAATCTATAGTAGGGTTGTAGTCTATGAGCCAGTTATAACCTAGATAGAAGTCATGTTCACTAAGTTTTGAAATGCTGAAAGCTTTTTATTCATTATAGTCTCTAATTTGTAGGAGTAACACTGCCTGGTGAGTGATCAGTCCTGCCAAGTTCTTAGTTCCATCCATATTGGTGACCAGAATAGTCTGAGGTAGTTTTTGGAGTGGAATTTTGTGTTATTCAATGAAATCTTTATTCAGTGTAGAACCTATAGCTCCAGAGTCAACAAGTTCTTTGACAGTGAAACTTTCTCCTGTATCCATCCTTGTAATTGTTCCTTTAATATCTAGTTGAAAGGGGTTGTCTAATCATTATCATATCATGGTGGGAATAACTGTTCAGACAGTAGGGTTTCCAAACCTCACTGTTCTAGAGCTTTTGCCAAGTCTGACATGAGGTTGAGTTGAGTTGCTCCATCTATATGTTCAAATATGCTATGAATTTGTGATCTTTGATTGTATCCATTGCTATTATGGTTTCCTGAATCCAGTTCAATGTGTGCTTGTTGGCAATTTTGATTCATTGGATTAGGATAAGGGGTGTATTGTAAATTATTGCTGGGTCTTCCTTGAGAGGGATTAGATCATCCTCTGCTATAGCCTCTGTTTAAAGTTCCTCTTGGTCTTGTCTGCTGTGGATTTGCTGAGGTATTCTGTCATTGATTATTCTGAGGATTTTGTGCATTTTGTCATGACCTGCACTTATTTGCATAGTGTCCCATTTTGCTACAGAAGTGACAGGGTCCTTTATGATTCTGCTATCTTCTTCCTATTTCTATGGGTTGTCCTGATTCTCTATATGTCATTCCTATTCCTGTAGTAAAAGTAGATACTAGTTGTGCAAGGTCTTAACTTGTGGTGGGTGGAATAAAAGCACTTCTTCCTGTGTTTCTTTAATTGTTTCCTTGTTGAGTGAGTTGTTGTAGATTTCTGGTTCCATCGCAATCTGACCATTGATGTTGTACCAGGTTTTATGAATGATTATTTGACCATCCTAGTGATCACATGTGTTGTTGTACTTTGTCTGCCTATAGAGCCCATTGTCGTGCTTCCTGATAAGTGTCAAGAACTCATCTGTGATCCTAATAATGTTGTTCCAAAGGTCTAGGTTAAGATTTATCTTCAAATATCTGATTAAGAAGGTGTCAAACTGGTCAGGTTCAAAGTTTGCTAGTTTTAGCCATAGTTTAAGATAGTTGAAGTATTCTACTGCTGTCATGTTCCCTTGTGTGAAGGTTGCTACAATTCATTGAGCGCGTCTCTTGAGGAGTGGATCATGGAATTGAGTCCATAGTTTATCTTGGAACATTTCTCAAGTGCCATATTCTGAGTTATTGATAGGGCTAAGACCATGATCGTAGTTGTGTTAACCCAATCTTTTGGCATCTTGCATGATTGTTGTAGCCCATACTCGAGCGACTCCTCCCATACTTGATAAAATCCATAAAATTTTTTGTTCATCCATTGTGAATAGATGTTTATTTCCTTCTATGTGGATATTACAGTCATGGAGCCAGTTAATAAACTTGTTGTCTTCACCATTGTAAATTGCTGGTAATTTGAATTTTGGACCTCTTTGTATCAATATGACTTGTAGTGCCATTACTTGTCTAGGAGGGCCTTGTGGTCCTTGAGGTCCTCCTCTAGATTGTGGGTTAGGGTTGATTGCACCTTATTGTTGAGGTATCCATTGCAAAGTTTGTACTATGGATTGTTGACCTTGTGCAAAGAGAGTTAAAATTGGTAGACTGGAGGGTGCTAACCACTCGGGTGTAGTCCAATTTTCTATTGGAGACTGGATATGACGTCTATTAGAAGAGAAATTGCTGATATTATATTGTCCATGTGCTGGTAGTGGATATTCTTGGCCACTAGGTGTCCAGTATCTATAGCCTCATGGTGTAATGTTAACTCATGGTCGTACAAACTGTTGGCTTGGATTGGTAAGGGCCTGAGCAGTTTGGGTCTGTAGTTGAGTAGCCATGACAGGTTGAGGTTGTTGGACTGGAATTTGTGAACGTTAGATAGGTGACAGTGTTTGGACTGGAGTGAAGATATAAAATGGAATGACGGCTTGTGGGGCAGAAATGGTGGGCATTGGTTGTTTTCTTGAGTCTTTAAAGATGTGTGTGGGTGGTGGTAGTTTTCTTTGGGGAACTGGTGCTGGTTTTGGAGATGGGGTTTTTGCCGAGAGTCCTAAATGTTGGTGTAAGGTCTTTTTGAGTCCTTTAATATCTGGAATTCTGTTGTCTGAATCTAATTTTGGGGATGTCCAACTAGATTGTTTTTGTAGGACTGGCAGTATTATCTTTGTTTGAGATGGACTAGGTGCTGGTGTTAGAACTCATGGGGGTCTAACAGGAGTTTTTTCTTTATTAATGGGTTTTAATTTGGGTGCAGGGAGAGTGTGTTAGGGATCTGATCTATTTGGTCAACAACTAAAACCCAAATATCTCAAGTGAAACCTGAGGTATGGGAGATAGTATAGTTGGGCAAGTAATAGAGGGGAGAAAGAAACCAAGTCAAAGTTAAAGGAAAAACTATGGAATACATAAGGGTTTATATACTAGCTAAAATACCCTATACCCTAATGACCTAAGAAAAGGCAAGGCAGTAATGAGGCAAGGTAAATTAAAAAATGAGGAAAAAGCGAAAATATAAAACAGGGTCCTATGATGGGAATGTTCAAATGGGAAGATATGAAATACATGAGGATAAAATGAGGTCAGAACATGTGGAAAACATGTGGATGTGAAATGGAGTGAAAGGACAGTAAAGATCAAATTCTGTGATTTACCAAGGAAGGAAAATAGGGAAAAGTCCGAAAATATTTCCTAGTAAGAAAAGGTCCTATGACGTAATAACCCCAAATTTGCGATAGGGAGCGTCCAATAGCGATGGAGATATCAAGGATTGAAGGAGTGAGTGACTGTGGGAATATTATCTGTTGCAAAAACGCGACCATGTGACAACCACGCGACGATTACCGCATTTGGAAGGAAAGTGGCTGGAAATGCGATATTGAAGTAGGGAGAGATCTAGAGCACCTATCTTGATCATTCTTGTATGTATAATTCCTGCATTATTCTGACCAATGGGGAGTGATTGGTGGGAATTGTGGTATATGTTCATGAATGATTTGGAATGGTGGAAGTAGGTGATCTTCTTTATCTAGAAATAGTCTGGTAGTTTCCCTGATGATCAGTAATAGTGGTTTTTTGGTAAATGGTGGTTTTTGGCAAGAGAAATCGTAACAGAGTAATTGTTGTGGAAGTACCAGGTGCTTTTGCATCAGGTACTGAGGTCGGATCAAAATTTTCTTTTGGGGGTATTGTTTTCCTGTTTCAACATACCCCTCAATTCCACCGGTGTCACGATTTCTGAGGTAAATGGATAGTTTCATCTGTGTTCTGTGCATTCTATCTAATACACTGTTGTGCGCATCCTAGCTGTTGAAAACTTGTAAACTTAGCCTGCTTGATATTACATTGACCATATACAACAGACGCATCATGAACATAATGGACCTCATCAAGCAAAACCACATGATATTCCAACCAACCAGCCCTGGATGTGTAAACGAGAATGATAACAACTTAGCCAAAGGCTTTGGACGGTGTGTGGTTGCATATCTCAAGGGCTTGGGGCATCCTCCGGAATGGCTGCGGGATGGCATAGTCAGTACCGATGATGACAAACAAGCAAGATCAAACGCACTCTTTCATGCAAACTTGGCCCTCAAAGCATTCACCGAAAGCGAACTTATGCCTACAGATCCAGAGTGGAATATTATGGTAAGCTATCCCCTGCTGTGAATATCAAACTATGTTTACTCACAGTTTCTTGCGTATCCTCTATATCAGTTCCTGATAGACTCAAGTGAGCTGCAAGTTGCAGATCAAAGTCCAGCCCAATCGTCCAAGGTGTATCCCATGAAGATACAGATGTACAATATGATATGCAATATTCACTATACATTGGAATTGCATCAAATGGTTGTTGCGAGGTTGGCTGGCAAAATAAAGCAATGCGACAATAGGAGTTATGAATTTGACCTGTGGTTACATAGTCAGCTGTACAGTCCCGATTACAATCAATTGTAGAAACTTACATAGGTATCTCAGTCGTCTTCATTGACACTATTCTACTAATGGAAAAGGGTTTATGCATGCTAAGTCTAAGATACTTACATCCAACTGGCAAGGCTGTTCACCACAAGACTAATTTACTATGAAAGTATTAGTAAATTTCTATTTGTACGACAGACAATACAGTAGGAAGAGTGCAACCTAGGGTACTTTAATATACAATACTGCCCGACCATTCTACAGGTTCTAGAATAGATCTACATAACGAATTTTCAGGAAAATATCTTACTTCCCACTGGCGCAATCCTGGTATGTTCAGAGCCACACACGCAAATCCTGGAAGAATCAGATACAGACAAGTGATTATCTCACCATAACACCCTATCACATCCTCCCTACCATTATCGTCCCTTCCTATAATTACAACATGCTGTTCTACTATAGAGGCTATTGAGCGAGCTGCCTCTGGAGGAACTACCAGTGACCGTTCAGTCGTTACTTGAGAAATAATGTTGTGCACTCAGAATCAAAGGTTGCTCTGGTTAACCCCAATCTTGATAAGGATAAAGGCTTCTACACTCTGAGACATGGTCATCAATACAGTAAATCCACATGCATTTTTGTACACCCCATTATGGAACAAATTCTTGATTGTTCTGTAGATGCAGACATCAAGTCGTTTATTGAGTAGTCGAGGATCTAGTAGCCATTCACCTATGAAATAGTGATTGTTGTGAATAATATGTACAGTCGGTTAGATTACCACTTACCTGTGTGAGTGGTCAGCATTGGTTGTGGAGTGACCTGTGGGACTTCGGGCAGGTTGTCGAGTAAGCTGGAAACCTGCCATGCAGGCTCTAGTTGATGATCTCTAGGGTGAGGCGGTGTAGAGAGACCAGGAGAATTGTATGCTTGATTGCGGATATGGCATGGTACTTGCATTGGGAAGGCATTTATTGGGACCCAATAAGCTTTCTCAATTGGCAACCCAGTGCTATGCAAGATTTAGTGAATGAAACAAAAACTTGAAACAGTTCACCTACTGTAACTCTTTCACTTCAGACGCTAACACATGAAGTGTGGTAGAAGAGGGAAGGGTTGAAGTCCTCATGTCGACCAAGAGCTTGCCATTTTGGTTCAGGTGGAAACCCACAATTGAGCCTGTGAGGAGTTTGGCATCATGGTTTATGATGCAAACCTCCATATACAGGTACGAATCTGAACTGGTGTACGTGTG
>QGOD01000061.1:963-16355 GCA_003313065.1 Sarcodon sp. MG97 | reverse complement strand
TACCTCTGTGTACATAACATAATCTCTGCGAATGTAGCAGATAAAACTACAAAATGGATGGCGATGTAACAAGGAAACTTACCGTCCAAGCTGGTTGTCGGGGTCGTGACTTACTAGGTCACCGGTATAAATGACGTAGTCGAAGCCGGACTTCTGAGTACCGCTAAGAACAGGAATCGCTTGCAGCGATGCGAGTGCCAGCGCATAGGGCGTATCACTTTAATACATGGATATGAGCCAAACAAGTCAATAAATTATAGGTGTGTGAATTCTACCATTTGAAAGCTCCAAATCTTGGTGCGGGGAAAGATGGGTGGTCAGGGAACAGTGGATTTCGATTATTGGCCCGACAACAAAGCCCTGATGTGCAATTTGCTTCCGCGCCAGTTGTGAACCCTTTGAAAAAGAGAACCAGGCAGCGTAAAAGCTTTGAGTCACACTGATATTACGATGTTGCGACGTACGAGGATCAATGTGGAAATCACTGAGATGGAGTACTTTGAGCTTCTTGCCGGTGGACACCCTTGGCTTTGGTAATGGGTTAGGCTTGGGTTTGGCAAACCAACTAGTAAGGTTCAAGGGCGCAGTTGGTGCTATCGGACAAGCAGAGACCAAATGCTGGCAGAGATTCTGAAAACGGTCTATTAGAAATTATTAATCCCTCTTAGAACATGTAACTATTACCTGTCCATCATACCCACCGACGTCTGCGTTGGCAATAACTTGGGTAAGTACGGAACCGATGCCGTTGAGTGCGTATGTCACGTTGCAAGTAGTCTATCAAGAGGACATTATCTGAAAAGATTGATGGTAGAGAAGCACATCCGGTACCTACAGACAAATTGAACTGATTGCACAATCGGACCATGAGCGTCGGGGTTTCGCTGGGAGCCGCGAGGGCGAGGAACTTGACCGCTTCCAAAGACGCCATGCATTTGGTGCATGAAGAGTCTTTTGACCAACGAGTTCTAAATTAGTAAAAGGAAACCACAAGGGACGCGAAATGAGAAAAACTTACTGAACACGGGGTTGGCAACGATGCTGGTGACCTGTTGGAACGCGATTTCTAGTAACTGCGAGGGGCTGGCCTGAGGAGGAAGTAGGTGCGTGTCATTATTCACGGTGGGAATCGTGTGCGGGTTTGTTAGCTGTTCAGGATATATTTTGTTCTATCCACTAGATCATGAGCAGTCTGAACGATTGGAAACTTTTCGATCGACTGACCAGAACCGGGTCTGAAATGACTGGCTGAACCTGTTCCTGTGTGGCAGTCGGAGAATTATAGTAGTGGGAGTACACCGACGTCGGGAAGGGACCTGGAACAGTGAAGGCGGTAGGACCCAGTAGGGTAGCATTCTGCGCTTGAACGCAGTTTGAAACGAAGGAAGCCAAAAGGAGGCGGAAAGCGGCCAGTTTGAAGGCGAACATGCCTTGAGAAGAAGCAGAGGGGCCAATGAAACATCATACCAAGGGGATCAGGGATTTAAGGGAAATGTGATGATTAATGAATGTGTTTAGCTATCACAAGTCATGTGATCGTAATCGACTGGGATGATTTGGAGGTCGAACGTGCTTCAGCACACTCAGGCCCACGACCTTCCGGCTCCTTACCACTGTATCCGACCACGATATTTCACCTATCGCTCAGACAAAACCACACCCTCCCTGGCTTATCCTAGGTCCGTAAGTTGCGCCCATAATTCAGTCGCGAACAGGTGACGGTCAGGCGCTTACTGGACCTTACGTTCATATTGCGAAGAACGTGCACAAGGGGCCATACTTTGATCCTATTCTGATATAAGCGGTACAACGAGATACAAGGTCTCCGTATGCCGTGTATTTTCTCCAGGGCGGTCATCGGGTGCCGTGTACCCCACCATGAACAGAATCAAGCAAGGTTCTGCGTTCCAATACAATCATCCCATTTCAGGTAGTTAGCAGAAGTCGTAGTACTACGTGGTTTAGTAGCTGCCACCCACTCGTCGCCTTTATATCTGCCACTGCCAACTGATCTCTCTACACTTTTGGCAACGCACTAGGAGTAGGGGGTGTGCACTTGAGATGGTAGTAATGGATCAAACCTATGAACAAGAGATGGCACGGCTCTGGTCCATCATCGCAGATCTATCCGAGCAACTGAATCAACACAGGACTCAGACCGCGTCTTTGCACGCTCAAGCCAGCGGGATCAAGGTACAGTCATATACAACCAACGTCTTTCTCTGGTGTTTTCATATTCCCATCCATGCCTACTAGTCCCAGGCGATCCATTCCCAGACAGGTTTCGTCATACGCCGGTTCGTAATTCATTCAACTTGCATACCATCCACTCCCAAACTCTCTCAGTTGACCTTTTTGCTCTAGTTTCAATCTAGATAAACCAAAGGGTTTGTGAGGTTGCTGCTTTACACTTGATATCGACCCCAATCAGGGCATTTGTTTTCTTATTTCTAGAGGAATACGATGCAGAGCTGGAACGCATGAACGCTGCTATATCGGCCGAGAACCAAGCTTTACAACATGACAATAAACAGTTGAACGCGTTGATTAAAGACTATGAGCAGACCTTGGAAACACTCATGACTGCCTTCCGGAACCGAGCGGTGAGTTCTCTGCTATATCTTCGTCTCCAACACATCATTCAGTTACTGTAGCATGAAGTCCAAGAACACGAACTATATCTCATTCGCGACTACGAGTCTGCCTTGATCGCAAAAGAATCGGAGGTCATATCCGAAGATCTGAAGAAGGACATGGCCCTGTCTATGTCAATTGCGCGTCTCGGTCAGAATCTGAGGAAGGCGATGCGAGCGTTAAACGGTGAAGACTCAGGGTTACTGGAAGGCAATGGTGGCGAGGATGGTTCTGCGGCAGCAGACGTCGATTGGGTGTTGGAACGAGATTGTGAGCTGGCTAGACTGGAGAAGGAAAATGTAGAGTTACGTCGGATGCTGGGAATCGACGTGTCAGAAACCTCACCCATTGTCGAACAACAAAAGCTAATCCTCTCTAGAATCCTCTGTTGACTTTGTCTCCGTGCTGTCTCTGGTTACACCGAGTCCCACCGCTACTATCAATGCAAAATTAATATAATTATAAACCCTAAACATTCAGTGAGTGGTGACTATGAGAGAATGTAGGAATTCGAGTTCTTTTTTTCGACCGCTGCAATGTCGAACATGTTGTGGCTACTCACCCAAAACCACTACTCCTTGAGTTTGATACCCAATTTCGCGATTTTGAACAGATCTGTAATTAAAGGTTCAGGAGACGATCCGTTCATGATTATTTGCCGGTTTCGATGTGCCGAATAAAGTAGTTGCAGACTAGTTCTTCTTCATATTGCTTGGCATTGGCAGTAGCAGGAGAGAAATCGAGCTGAAAGAATGGCAGTCGATGATGCATCGAGGTCCAGCCAAGAGTGACACTGATTTGGGCAAAGCCGGTGTTGAGAGTTGAGAGCACACTCCTTTCTGGTGGTTATGCCTTCGTGATAGCCAGACTGTGTGAATGGGGACAGAGAGATTAAAAGAGGTTCATGTTCCTAGGAGATGTGGTGGGGTAGATTGTTTTTTTTTTGCAAACAAAAAATTGAGTGTACATTTGTGATCTGAGGTCAGTTTTGACCACTCATTGATTTGGGCGAATGCAGGTGAAGGCATTCCTCTTCATCCATGGTATGGAGAGAGTTGTGTCATGCATTCATCTGGGCAGGATAATGAAGAGATCATGATTCCGGTTCTGTGAGTAAAGCCAGCCCACCCCTATGATGCTGTTGCCACACTCTTTCATTTCCAACTACCATGACACCTGTTATCTCCACAACAACTGGAAAAGTCTTCCATATGTCTTGTAGTGACTTTATTGCTGGGATAACTCCTTCCAATGAGCTCTCCACTGATTACCCTTTCTCTATTTTCTGGCTTGACTTCTGAACAAAAATTACCACCCCTAGAAATTGTGAACATTTAATTGATGCCTTTGTGTTAAGAACTGAATCTCTAATACGGAAGGAACTCTGAAGAAATTCCTATATGAGTGGAA
Source organism: Sarcodon sp. MG97 (assembly GCA_003313065.1). NCBI lineage: Eukaryota > Fungi > Basidiomycota > Agaricomycetes > Thelephorales > Thelephoraceae > Sarcodon > Sarcodon sp. MG97. Next base: position 12,311 of record QGOD01000061.1, on the reverse strand, counting down.
CTTGGCTTCAGCTTATAAGAAGCTGCGCCCTTCACCACATCTCATTGTTCCAATTTCAAGACACAACTTAGGACAGTATGGAACTCCGAGGAGTTGTCACACTTAAAGGAACGAGAGAAGAGGAGAGACAAGTCTAAGTTGATATTCGAACTGAAGAATATAAATGGATGTAGCTATGGTTTATATACTTGGAGTCTGGCTATCTACTAGAGCGAAATACTAACATGGAACAAAGGACTGACTACGGAATGCTATGTGAAGCTGTATGGATAGGGGTCATAGGAGTTCTGGTGATAGAGGCTATGCGGAGATAACTAACTACCAAAACTATTCTACATTAGTACAATAAGTAACTCAGAGACAGAAGAGGAAAATAGAGACAAAGTAGAAACGGAAGTCTGAGCAGAATCCTGAGGAGTTGGATCGGAATATGACACTTTGTATCTGTCTCTCTTGGAAGAGAAAACTGGGCTAATGGCCTCTCTCTTTTGGAACTGGCTTCCCATTGTGACCAAATCATCAATCTACTTCATAACAATCCTCCAGACCTACTCATTCTGGAACAACCAGTTCGAGAAGGGTATGGCTTGTACCTCCAACAGCCTAGGCAATGGCCATATATCTGCATCACAAAGTATTGGTTTGATCAGTGGACACTCTTAATGGCTTTTGATCCAAAGCAAAGGCTTACACTTGCTCTGGAAGCAGTATTATGGGCTACTCTTATATATGAAATCTCCCACTAGATTTTTACCCTAGTAAGCAAATATTACTTTCAAATTCTATAGCATATTTACAGAGTATAGAATGTGGGACTACATTCACAAGAATATTTGGATGCATTCAATCAGGAGAATCTCAACTCCTTGAGTGCTCAAGCAACTCAGGAAGAAGAGCAAAAGTCAACTTCCAAGTCATTACAAGTATATTGGACAGGGGGATGTAGTGAAGCTGGAAGTTATGTGGAACTAAATGGAGGTGGAGAAATTGTTGGTTTTAATGTTAGTAGAGATGATGGTATGTGCTCATTATTATGCTTGCAGTTATTGACCTTGATATTGTTCAAACTAGTCTTTATTTAGACTGATGCTGAGAACTTCTGGTCTCCATCAACTCTATTTCTCTTATTTATGTGACAGAAAGGCTATGCATTCTTCATGCCTAGACCACTAGATATGCCCATGCCTCACCCACCTTTGACTATTTGTATTCCTTTGGCAGCTTTCTCAATTCCTTCTTCTCTATCTCGTTCACGTATCTTTACCTCTAACTATTGTGATGCAGTAGAAGGAATATCTGCCAATATTATGGGTGATATTCCAAAGCACAGTAGAGACAGAATTGTGGTACCCTCAGGTATGTTAGAACATATTATTTTAGGTATAGGCTAAAAATTGTAAATTTAATTTTAGTTGTCAAAGAGCAGCAAGAGAGAATGCTGATAGGCCTGGGTTTTTAGATGTAATAGATTATTGCTATTAAGGAGGTATTGTAGTTTATTTTTGTAGTATTCCAGTCTGCATGCCTAAATTACATAAGCAGTACTTATGGTTATAGTTTGATCTCTATCTTTTTTTCTTTATTTGTTTGTAATTAGTATTATTACAGCTTAGCTAAATGTTCAAGCTGTGGGTCTATAGAAAATTAAATAAATTATGTAAAATTATGAAAATATTTATAGGGTGGATTAATAATCAGGAACCTGTTAAGAACTGAATCTCTAATGATGTGTTAGGATTTTGTTGTTTACTACCAATTCGGGTCCAAGTTGCTATTTTGGATTAGTCATCATATGGCTATCATATGGAACTCACATGGCGATCACATGACCTCTAGATTAGATAATGAAGCTTAGTCAGTGGGCCATTTTTGGGCCACTTACATAGTGACGATTAGCTATTATTAGTCAGAATCTTCTCACAGGACATCATAGTATCAGTCAGCCATAGAATGTTCTAGACAACACCCAAGTAGTATATAAGAGCTTGTATCTAGGTTTGATTTTCTATTTTATAGTTACTCTTAAAAATAAAAATAAATGTTTTATTTAATATAATTTTATATTTTATTTCATTTTTATCTTAAAATACACAATTCTAAATAATTTAAAAAAAATATTTTAAATGAGACTCTTTAGTATAAATTTTGTCTCATTTAAAATATTATAATTTTACTTAATCTTAAAAGCCTTATTTAATTATTTTTTAGGTAAAAGTTGAAGAATTTTTTTTATTTAATTTAATTTAATTTAATTTAATCTTTTTGTTTTAATTAAAAAAAAAAGATATAAAAAATTTATTATTAATATCTTCTTTATTTTTTTCTCTTTATTTATTTATATTATTGAAATTTGTAGTTTGCAAATTTTTAATTTTTGAAAATATTTATAGTAATTTAGAAATTTAGGTAGACATTGATGTGTCTAACCTAGCAGCAATAGAGGAGATAGCTATATGCCTCTAACTGATACACTAGGTGTCATAGTCCATTCTGTCTCCCATCGAAACTCCCCCCAGACTCCCTCCTATCCTTCTCGTACCATTCATTCTCAAGTCCCTTCGGAATTCCACTCGGACTTCCCTTCACCTTCCTTACATTCTAACATCTAGTACCTCTCAGTACATCATTCCTTCTATCATTGGTTCTTGATATATTCTGTTTACATTCTTCGCTTAACTCTCTGATCTTTTCTTAGGACTTTCCAATTCTCTTCAGTAGATTACATTCCTGAATAGCCATTCCATTGGAGCTCCATCATTCCGTGCTTTGTAATTATTCTTGATTACTTTCTAGTATTACACTCCTTTAGACTTCCAGTATATAAGTTGTAGATTACATTGTATTCTACAGTTCGAATATCAACTTAGATCCTCTTCCCTCTGCTCCTAAGTCTCTGTTACAATTCTCCTCGGAGTTCCTGCCTGATAGCCAGTCTTGAAGTTGGAACACTGAATGTAGTAAAGGGCGCAACTTCTTATAAGTTGAAGCCGAGTTCCACTTGCACCCCAAGGAACTCCACCGGACTTCTCCTCTGGAAGTCGGATCTTGACACTAGGATCAACTTCGGTGCAAGGACATCCTCAGAAGTCCATACAACAACAACAATAAGGTCTATAAGACCTAACTGAGATAGGGTGAGGTGTTGATAATAGCTTGAGGGTTGTCTAGAAAAATAGAGCAAAAGTGCAGAATATAGACAACAATAGAACGATAGAGAGAATATAGACAATGATAGCACATAATAAACTTATATCATAGAGACTTAGGGACACAAAAATGAACGCAAATGACAAGGGGTGAACTGGATTGTTGTTTTTCTGATCTAGATATATGCTTATATATCTAAAGCTCACACTAAAAATAGAGAAAATATCACAAGTACTTTGAATAGAGTAAGAATCATTTACTAAGAGAGAGTGTGTCGAAATAGATAACTAAGAAAGATGGAAGAAAGATGAAAGTGTAATGACTGTAAGATTTCATATGGTTTAGTATGACTAATAAGGTATTTGTCAATAAATTGTATACATGTAGAAGGTGGAAAGATGAAGATATGAATACAAATAATAAGTCAACAACCCAAAGGTCTGTAAGACTGACTAAAATAGGGCGAGGTATGTGAGATGTGTGCGAAGTTATCTGCAAATCTTTCACAGATAAAAGGTCAAAGGGTGTGATAAAATCGAAGAAGGTCCGAAATCGAATGGTCCAATTGATCAAGTGAAACCTGAACAATTAAAGGGTCGAAAGGTGAGATACATGAGAAATAGAGCGAAGCGTGAGATATGGAACAAAGCTAGGGCGAGAATGAGAGCGAGAACGCACGATGAAATTGAGTATCACAAATAAACTCAAATTTTAAATCACAACTTGGTAGAGCAGGATAATGAGCTATTTATTTCTAAGATTTGTACAGGCTTTTATATGTGAATTTCGAACTAAAACTAAAGGAGAAAGGTGAAAATATCGCTAATAAAATGATTAAAAATCTGTTTCAGATGGTATCAAAACATCGGAAATAATCGCTAAAAATCGCAAGACAATAATGAGGAACCATAATAGGAAAGTATAGTGATTGTGGGAATGGAGTGTTGCTAATTTTACTAAAAAGGAAATAGAAGTTTATTGTCTTTTTTAAAAACAAAAGATAAATGCAAACAAAAGGAAAATAGTAAAACAAGAGAATGGAATGATGAATAAAAGAACAAATAAAAAGTGATGATCAGAGAATTGGTGCGATTTGAGTGATGATGACGGTAGCGGCGAGATACAATAGCAATGACGATGCTAAATAATCGCGATGATGATATTGTATTATTACAAATGTTCGCAAGCTAGTTGGTGAGGAATAACAGTGGTTTTAGTGCTTTTCAGAGGATAGAAGTAGCAGGGGGCGTATCAGCAAGGATATCAAACAGGGTAATAAAAGAGTGACAATGAAGCAAAAGGGGGAATCTGAAACGGGGTTCAAAAGATCATCATATGAAAGGAAGGAAAATCGGAAGAATTCTGAGAATATTTCCTAATGGAGAAATCATCCATAACGTAAAGTTCCCAAGTTTACGAAAGATAATAACCAATATCGATGGAGATATGGAGGAATTGAGTTCTTCATCTTTTGCAAGTGATCATGTGCGTACCACGTGAGATCCACGTGATGAGGAGCCGAGTATGGTAGTCCTGGACCGAAGGATGGGTAAAAAATCGAAATCCTAACATTATCTCCTCTTCATGGTTTTCGTCTCGAAAACAAGGATGGGCGTGAAGACTGGAATTCTTGGACGAGTAATTTAGCGTTAGATAAACTTGATCCTGGTTCCCATGCATCTTCCAAGTGAGGATATCCCTTCCAATGAATTAGATATTGCCAACTATGACCATGAGGTTTAGCATCCACTATTGAATCTACTTCATAGACTGGATGTCCTTCTTCATCGATATCAGGGGGAGGACGAGGCTGACCTTGGTTGGTAAAGGAAGGTGAATGATAAGGAGTGAGAAGGGATTTGTGAAAAACTGGGTGTTGCTTCCAAGAAGGAGGGAGGTTTAACCTATATGCTGCTTCTCTGACTTTTTCCAAAATTTTGAAAGGACCTAGATGTTTATTATCGAGTTTCTTCATGGGATGCTTTGTCTTGATATTGGTTGCTTCTAACCAGACTTTGTTCTGAGGTGTGAATGAAACTGGAGAGCCTTTTTTTGAATCGTATCTCCTCTTCATGGTGTTAGCCACCTTGTCAAGGGAATCCTTTGCTTGATGCTGAACAGTTTTCATCCTTTCTACAAATTTCTAAACAGATTCATTGTTTGTAGACTGTTTTGTGCCAATGGTAAAACTCGGATAGTGACCATAAACCATGTAGAAGGGAGAGAAGCCAGTACTAGAATGTTCACGGTTATTATAGGAAAATTCCACTAATGAAAGCCATTTGTCCCAATCATTTTGTGTCTCGTTTACGAAGGTCCTGAGGTAAACCTCAATTTCTTGATTGAGTCTTTCTGTTTGTCCATCGGTTTGGGGATGGTACGCTGTAGAAGGATTTCCTTGGATATTGAGAAGTTTAAATAATTCCTTCATAAACTTCGAAACATATTATGGTCCCCTATCACTGAAGCAGCATTCGAAAACTCCATGGTGATGAAAGACATGATCGCGGAAGATCTTGGCTTGACCTAAGGAAGAAAGTTCAGTGGTAATAGGAATCATGTGTGCCATCTTACTTTTCCTATCAACAATAACATTGATTGCATTAAATCCATGCACCTCTGGAAGGGGACCAATAATATCAACTGTGATTATCTGCCAATTTCTTTCTGGGGTTGGATTAGGATGTAAAGATGTTATTATCACTTTGGTTCATGGTTTTACTCATTGACATACAGTACAACCTTGAACATACTTTTTAACATTTCTTTTGACTGTAGGCCACCAATAAGTTCTTGTCAGGATCTCGTGAGTGTGGTTAATTCCAGGATGCCCAACCAAAGAATGATTGTGATATTGTTGGATTATTTGAGCACATAGGTCATCGTCTTGTGGTACCACAAGTTTTCCTTGCCGATAAGTAAGACCATCCTCTTTGGTGAACATTGGGTTTAATTTAACACCAAGGGGGATTTCTTTATTATAGGCCCTTTATACCTTCTCAAAAAGGGATAATCCGTCGACTGCAGGAAAAAGTATAGGGGGAAGGAGGGTAACGTCCTTATTGTCATCTTCAGTTGGTTCATATTGGGGAAGACGTGATAAGGCATCCACTCGACAATTTTGCACTCCAGGGAGATGATATAAAGTGAAGTTATAATCAGCCAATTTCAAAATCCAATGTGCTTGTCGATGGTTCAGCTTTTGTGGGGTACGCCAGTGGAGGAGGTTCTGATGGTCTGTCCAGACTTCGAATGCTTCTTCTGTTCCAATCAAATATTGTCGCCAAAATTATAATGAAGAAATTATGGCAGTCATTTTGCGATTGGCTATATTGTAGTTTCTTTCTGCTGGAGAGAATGCTTTGGACCAGAAGGCAATTGTTTTCCATTCATCGTCTTGTTTCTGAGGAAGGATTGCACCTATGGCTTGTTGGAATGCATCAACTTCTACTCTCCAAGTTCCAACTTCCTTTAGCATGACGAGAATAGGTTCTTCTTGAAAACAACGATGAAGTTGGTCAAAGGCTTCTTGTTCTTTCTCTGTCCAACTCCAGGTTGTTTTTCCAGTAAGATTTGTCAATGGTTTAATAATACGACTGTAATCTTTGATAAACTTCCTGTAGTAGTTGGCAAAACCAAGAAATTATTGAAGTTCTTTCTTCTTGGTAGGAACTCTCCATGACGTTATTGCTTCGACTTTGGAATGGTCCATTTTCAGTTGTCCTTCCTTAACTATATGTCCTAGGTATTCGACTTCTTCTTGAATCCAGTCGCATTTTTCTGGTTTTAAGTAAAGGCGATGATGAGCAAGGATGAGGAGGACCTGTTTAACCAGTTCGACATATTTTGGTGAAAATTAGAATATCATCCAAGTATACCATGACTTTTCCCTTTATAATGAGATTATGGAAAATCTCATTCATTATAGTCTGGAAAGTGGCCAGGGAATTTGTAAGACCGAAAAACATAACTAGTGGTTCAAAGAGACTGCGATTGGTTCTAAAGGCTGCCTTCTATTCATCGCTCTGACGGATCCTGATGTTGTTATAACCCCAACGAATATCTAATTTGGTGAAATACTTGGCATCTTTCATTTTGTCCAAAAGGTCATATGTTAAGGGAAGTGGGTATTTATTCTTGATCGTCATTTCGTTTAGCCAGCGGTAATCTTGTACCAGTCTTAATCGTCCATCCTTCTTTTTGATGAAGAAGAATGGAGAGGCCATTGGAGATTGGGAAGGTTGAATGCATCCGCTTTTGAGATTTTCTTCCAAAAACTCGTCTAATTCCTTTTGTTCTCCTGGATTTAAGGGATATACCTTACAATCCTTTGGTTCTGATCCTGGAATGAGGTCAATATTATGGTCCCATTTTCGCCTTTCTGGTAACGTATCAAAAGACTCTTTAGTGAAGACTTTCTTGAATTCGTGGAATTCCTTTGGTACCATTTCTTGCCAGATTCTCTTTTCTTTTTTTTGTTCCTGAGCTATGGCAATCTCTGCTGCTTTAGTTGTTCCTGCTCGAAGAATAGAGAAATGTTGACATTGATCGAAGGTTATAGCCTTTTTTCTCCAGTCTACATGTGGATTATGTTCATATATCTAGTCATATCCCAGAAAAACCGTATGTCCATGTAATTGAGTGACTGCAAAGGTGATTCATTCTCTGTGATTTCCGATTTCCATGAGTAGATCCACTGTCTGTGTTATAGATCCGTGAGAGTTGGTACTTCCATCCACATTGAGTATAATTCATGGATGTTCTAGTGGTTTAGTATTTATTTTATACTGTTCTACAAATTGTTGATCAATACTAGAATGTGTGCAGCCAGAGTCGATTAGTGCTGTTGTTGAAATTGGTTTGAGGGAGTCGAGGGTGGTAAGGAAAATAGGGATTTCTAGACATAGTTCTTTATTTTCTTTAGTGCGATTTTGATTTTCCCAGATGTAGGTTATGAAGTGAGATTGGGTATTTTTTCTCACTTTTAAATACATTAGCTGTAGGAGAGTAATAAATAGTCTTAGTCAATGAAGACACACTCTCCTTCATTGACCTTCCACTTTTCCCGAACTTCCAGCAGCTTGAAGAAGTTGGACTTCTCGTTTTAAGATTTCTAGTTTGTTCTCTCTGAGGGCTTCTTCATTTTCTTTTTCTTGGTTTTCAATAGTGGATGGTGCATAATAAGAAGGGGGAGAATAAATCGAAGCTTGTTGTGATGAAGAAGGTTCTTAATATGGAGCTGGCATGGGTGGTGGGACTTGACAAGAGTATCCTGCTCGAACCATTTGTCATAGTTTTCTTGGTGCTGTGCAATTTCTGGAAATATGGCCTGTGAGGCCGCAGTTATAACATGTCCTTTATTCTGCTCTATCCAGAATCATTGGTTGTCCTTGTCCTGTAAATGTAGTAGGGTGGTTGGTAGGATATGCTGAACTTTGTAAACCAGGATTGTAGGTTTGTTGTACTGGGGGAGGTCCTCGGGGTGTTTAATATTGTGGTCTTCTTATCTGATTAAAAGAAGGACGTCCTTGGGATCATTGAAACCTGTTTCCTGATAATCTTTCTAAGACTTGTCTGATATATATGGCATGTTTCTTAAAGCTGTCGTATGTTTTTGGTACTGGATTCATGATTGAAATATTCATAATGATCCTTTCTTGTAATGCTCTTTCCAGGAGTGAAAGGAGATATTGATCGTGATCCTGAATATAGCCTACCTGTCTGACCAGAATTTTGAATTCTTGGAAGAATTCATTGATTGTTCGTCCTCCTTGTTTATATCTTTCCAGTTTGTATTGAGCTTCTTCTGCTTCATTTTGAGAAGAGAAAGCTCCTTTGAATAAAGTCTGGAAGATGTCAAAACTGCCTAACCTATTGTCTTCGATATTTCCTCTTCCCAGGATATAACTTTCTGCCCACGTTTTGGCTAATCCTTCTTTTAGAAGTAGGAGAATGAATGCAATCTTCTTTTCATCGTCATTATATTGTTCTGGGTTTAAAGTAAAGAAGAGTGCACATTCGGTCAAGAACTAGTTTGTGTCAACTATCTTTCCAGAAAATGGTGCAGGCTTTTGGCCTATCTCTGATGGCACCCTGGTAGAGGTAGTGATGGTGTCTTGTTCAGCCATTTGGATAGTGTGATCAAGAAAAGATGAATTCAATGTAGATGGTACAGGGGTTATAGTAGACAATAAAAGGGGTGAATATGATTGGAATGGGAGATCGTTGAGTACTGTTTGGATGTCTCTTGTAAAGGTATCGAGGGGGGAAAGGAAAGGATTATTTGCCATGATGTTGGAGACCCAAACTCTCTTCTATGTAGACGTCTTGTTCCTCCTTAGTGGTAATTCCTTTGTTGTATAGTTGTAGATTTCTTGGATTAACCTCATAAACTGCTCTGATTAACTCGTCAAAGATCTCCTGATCATTCCAGCTAAAAATGAAATCTGCAATCGAAAGAGGGATAATAAGAGATAAGAAACGATCGATGATTTTTGTTTCTTCTGCTCTTTGCAGGAAATTCTGTTCAATGGTGTACCAATCTGAAATGTATTCAATCTCGACCTATACTGTCCTAACCAAGTAGGAGTGGATATGTTATACTTTGTGTTTTACTGCTTGTTGATAAGCAGTAAATTCGCTGAAAGGAAAAAGCTTATGTTCTTTCTCATAGGTTGTAGGAGGTCAGTATGAGGTGATGGTTACGTATCTGAAGAGATAAACAATAGGGATATTTGCATGTTCATAGGTTGCAAAGGTTGGATGGTTTTGATTTGGAAAATAGAGGTAAGGAGTGCCGTCGATATAAGTTGAGGTTGAATTTGCAATTGGTAGTGGTTCGTCTGGTACGTGTGTCGATGTGGGTGAGGGAGGAAGATCCTGTGCTTTCTGTACAATATTTGCAACTTCTGCTAAAGTTTGATCCAACAATGCCTGTGCTGCTGCTCCTAATTCTGCATTCGCCTGTTCGACTGTGTCAAAGTAATCCTCCAAAATCGTACTTCCGAGTTGTTCTTCTTCTTCCTGTAATTCGTATATGGAGTAGTATGGGGTATTTCCAGGTGATGCTGGGTGATACAAGGGGCTTTGATCCCCTGAATAGTCTTGGTTGCTGTAAAACTCGCCGAAGGTTATTTCCTGGATTTCTGAATCTGCAATATATCCGTCCAACACTAATCGTGGTCAAAAACAAATGTCGAGGTTTATCAATAGAGGTGCGTTACTGATGATAGTGTGAAAGGTAAGATCTTTCAACAAAATATAGACAGAAATGTCAAAATTGATGAAAGGGAACTTGAATTTTTTGTTAGGGACATCTCAATTTGGTCTCCAATAGTATCCAATGACTTAGGATGACTATGTAGGAGGGCAAGTTATAGAGGTGAGAGGAAAACCAAATTCAAGTTAGAGAACTATCAAGGAAATACAGAGGTTTATATACAGTTTGAAATACTCTAAACTCTAGTAAAAGAGGGTAGTATCGAGGTAAAGGAGTGGTAAGAGCGAGGATATCAAACAGGGTAATAAAAGAGTGACAATGAAGCAAAAGGGGGAATCTGAAATGGGGTTCAAAAGATCATCATATAAAAGGAAGGAAAATCGGAAGAATTCTGAGAATATTTCCTAATGGAGAAATCATCCATAATGTAAAGTTCCCAAGTTTACGAAAGATAATAACCAATATCGATGGAGATATGGAGGAATCGAGTTCTTCATCTTTTGCAAGTGATCATGTGCATACCACGTGAGATCCACGTGATGAGTAGCCGAGTATGGTAATTCTGGACCGAAGGATGGGTAAAAAATCGAAATCCTAACACTTCCTTTATATCTCGCACTTCTATTTTGCACTTCGCATTTTACATTCCTTTGTTACAGAATCCTTGGTTGTTGTTGGTGTATCTTTAGGATCACCTCGCACACTATATTGGACTTGTTGTATCAGCTCAAGGCATATTACTATCTCCTGAGTTGCCAGTGGGTTGGACATATTAGCACGAGATATGAGCAAAACTAGAGTGAGAATAAGAGTGAGAACATGCAATAAAATCAAATAAACTCAAAACTTGGGAGCAGAATGATATTCTTTTTATTTCCAAGTTTTGTACAGGTTTTTATATCTAAATTTCGAGCTAAACTAAAGTAGAAAGGTAAAAATATTGCTAATAAAACAAGCTAATAAATCAATATCAGATAGAATC
>QGOD01000547.1:6176-25938 GCA_003313065.1 Sarcodon sp. MG97 | reverse complement strand
TGATATAATGGATCTAATAAGTTGTACAAGATAATCCTAAAGATATACTAATAACAACAAATATTCTATAAGAAAAGAAAGAAATAAAATACAAAGTACAAAATGAAATATAAAATATGGGTCAAGATGTAAAGTATGAAGGAATGTGAAATAGTAACAATATATAAAGGCTAGCAATCATGAAGATAGAAACTTGGTATATAATACTAAGAGACTAGAACAATCTAAAATATAAAATACAACGGGATGTAAGATAATTAAGTAAGAGGCAAAGATGATAGGTAATAGACAATGGGGATAAGAGTGCACAATTGTTAGAATTTCGTTGTTTACTATTGATTCAGACTCAAATTGCTATTTTGAATTAGTCATCATGTGGCTAACATATAGATTCCATATAACAATCATGTGACCTCTAGACTAGATAATAAAGTTTAGTCATTGGACTGTTCTCAGGCTGCTTACATAGTGATAATTTGTTATCATTAGTCAGAATTTTCTTATATGATATTATAGTATCAGTTAGCCATAAAATATTCTAGATTATATCTAAGTAGTATATAAGAACTTGTATCTAGCTAGACATCCCCTTAATTCAGATTTGGTTTTCCTCTTATCTCTTACTTGCCCAACTATACTATCAACCACTATATATTTCTAGAGACTAGACATATTAGTAGTTATAGTCATTGACTAATTGAGTCTTCCCTAATAATGATACTAAATTGTAATACTAGAGTAATAGGACTTGAATTGAGAGTAAGAGGTAAACTGATTTATTTTTCTTTCATAAGCTTTGTACAAGCTTTTATATCTAAAAGTCATACTAAACTACTTCAAAGCAGTGCTAACAATGTTATGCCTTGGTCTTGAGAACTGACTTGATAGGATAGAGGGATAGAAGTAAGATCTCAAGTATTCAGCAAAATGAGTAAGAAACTACTAACTAAGGATTTTAACTCCAATGTTACAGCATAGCTACAGAGTTCTTATATAGTAAGTCTACTAACCATAATCCTAAGGCTAAAATAGGAGCAATAGAGGGGAAAGAAAAAGAGAGAAAGGATAAAGGTAAGTCAAGAGCAAATAAAGTCGAAGTGGAGTAGGGCCCTGACTAAGACATGAGATGATAATGATATAAAGAAAAGTAGGTATAGAATAAAAATACTCCTAGGCCAGACAATGGGCTGAGTAGGAGATAATATATTCAAGTAATAAAAGATAAAAGAAAAAGAAAAATATAGCTAAAAGTACAGCTTTACAAATAATTTTCTATATATAGGGGCATTATAGAGTATATCAGAGAGCAACTAGTTAGAAGAGGAGCATAGATGGTATACTATAATGCTGTAACATGTTGAGAATAAGAAATTCTATCCAAATGTGGAAGGTATAGTAATTCTGGAAAGTAAAGAACCTTTCAAATTACCAAATATAGTAATTGATAAAAAGGAATTTGCAAATAATAAGGCTAAATAAAAGGCTATGAAATGATAAAAAATAAGTATGAAATATGATTTGACACTGAAAGAGTAGATTTTAGGGGTGATTGAAAGGATTAAAAGGGCAGAAAGATGTGTAAAATTGATAGAGAGGGGTTTCAAAGGATGTGACTCTTTTAGTTGAATTAGGCTCAAAGGGATTGAATAATGCAAAAAGTTGCGGATATAAAATTTAGAAGTTTTGCTATTATGTCACCTTTCTTGGGCCTATATGATTTCACATCATTTTGTACTGTGAAATGGGTAATTACAAGATTAGATGCACTAATGGTCATATTATCAGATTGAAGACTAAGATTGCTACTTTTATCTTTAGAACTAGAGAGATGATTATCATCATCAAGTATGTTATTAGGATCCACCTATCCTAACTGTCTTACATACTACAGGATACTTCAAAAATCGACTAGACCTTACAGACATATACAAGATCCTTTGGATATAGAAGACATAGTCAAGACTCATGTCTACAAGAAAGATACATGATATATAACTATCAGAACAAAGTCTTATCAAGATATATACCCTTAGATATTACCCATAGACTCATTCTCCTTGCATAGATCATTGATACTATAGATCAAGATATCCTAGTCAAGATAGAATTCTATCTTATCCTCCAGAAGATGCAGAATAGTCTTTATCCTTATCTTGGACTAGGATCACCATATCTAATATCTCACCATATAGCCACTTGATTTTCTAAGACATTCCATCAAGTTCTATGGTTATTATTCATCTTTCCCACATGATATCATCACCTGAGTCAGATGACACATTAGTATATTCCCATATCCAGTATACTTATGTCAGCATTCCATGGAATGATCATGTATTATCCTTAAGGTAGTTACATCACCTGTCATATATTCCTTTGGGTCATATCTTACATCAAACTCTTGTATCTTCTCTCCCCTCCAACATCTCTAGATAAGATTTGACCATATTAGAGCTCTAGGTATTCCCCTACCTCTTGATTATTTTTATTATTTTCCCTTTAGTATATTGATTATTCTTTCTCTTAATTTATTATTTATTGTTTTCTCTTTCTTTTCTACCTATTTAGTTGTTATTCTCATTAGGATATATTATTAGTTATAGTCTCCTTATTGAGATAATTATTCCTATAGGCAAGTAGATACATATATAAGGATACCATATAATAGCTAGAGTCCCCTCAATGTGGATTTTGACTTTATCCCCATTACTACTCTAAGTAAGATAAGAGCTCAGGTGGATACCTAGTCTTTATACTCCCTTTGCCACCTTTATTATAGTCACTATTCTGAGGATTAGCTTCATATTTGATGGTTTTGTAGTCAAGGACATAACACATGTACTTAAGAAGTTGCCTGTGTGTCTTATGATATGAGAGATTGAGATTGTCAAGGAGTTGTTAGTGCTTTGTATGTTGGGGCATAACTGGTGAAGGCTCTTGATTAGGCCAAATTAGGAAGGCTCTGGAGGCCAAATTGAGATAGATGTTTCTTAGTTTTATTACTAGTATATGCAGACCTAGAAGTAGGATTATCTAGCTACTACTAGACCCATTTCAGGAGCCTTAATAGGCCATTAATGGGCCTCTAATTGGGAATCTTGATTCTCACTAATGTAGCCATCATCTGGATCATGATTGAGATTCACTTGTAGATGTGAGCTAAGGAAGGAATTAACTTGATCAAAGACTTATTTTAGGGTTCTGTTAGGTTCTTCTCACTTAGTTTCAATGTCCGACACTGTGGCTGGTTTATTTACAAATGTTTGATGCCAGCTGCTCATAAGCGGAAGGTTCAAACGGATTATCCTCGGAGTAATACCATATAAAGAAATTATGCTATGTAAGCATAAGATCTATCCAAGATCTTGGGTAAAGTTCTCCCCTCCCTTCGGAATAAGAACCGCTCATCGAGAGGGTGGGAAGGAGCCCGGGTCTTATGGTGAGTGGCCACCAGCCCCGACCATGTGATGCACCTCGATGTCTGGCAATTATGTCTGTGTGTGAATAGTATCGTGTATTTTATTCGACTGAGTATTACAGCGCAAGTAAATGTAAATTGTACATACAAAAGCGCACACTCGATATGCCACTGATAATGACAGGTTGGACGACTAGGAATCACGTGATCTTCCCTCATCTTCACTATCCGTTGACTGACGAGCATGTTCCTTCGTCGTCGTAACCTTACTCGTTTCTTTATCATACTCGCGGTTCCATTCATCTTCCGTCTCTTTCTTTCATCTTCTCTCTTTCAGCTCTCAGACCCACACGAGATCCTTGAGAACAATGTCCTTGATATCGTCACTCGTTCTGGCAGCGGCCTAGATGCCCGCAAGCACAAGTTTCTTCAAGTTCGTATGGGACGCGATGACAGACCTGATATCCTCGACGACGTCATTCGTAATGGTGCTCTGGATTATTGGGATAGATACCAAAAACCATAGTGAGTTGTTCCTCTCTTTTGATATAGACACGTACCCTTTAACGCTTGTTTATTGCGCTACAGCATAACTCAGTCAGACACCGCTCATATGGATGTTCAATCCGTTCTCAACTCAATCGAACAGTTACTTTCTCTCAATGGCTGGGTTGCCGCATTATGTCCAACTCTCACCCGTCCGTTTGGTCAAAATAAAGATGAAGACGCGTATGATGATCTCATCCGTCAAAACAACCTCTATTATTTCGCAATTGTCATCCATTCTGCGGATCATTTTCTCGTCGATCAACTTTCCGTGATCGTCCAAATGGCGCGTAGACTAGGCCCCTTGAATATATTTGTCTCCATGCTTGATTACGACTCGAGCGACTCTACCGAAACCCTTGTCGATCTATGCGAGGCCGTCATGACATTGCTCGGTGTCCCATTCAGGATTCGAAGGGTCCCAGGTATGACCACAGACCCCGCTGCTGCTTATTATCCTCTTGAGGAGGCCTATATGCGGAATTTGGCCTTGGAACCGCTGAAAGAGTTGTACCAGAAACGGAAGATCAAATTTAATAGAGTCGTCTGGTTGAAAGGTTTCACTTGTCCGAATGATATACTCGAAACCCTCAAAGTCAGTATGGCAAATGAAGCAGTCATGGTTTGTGGCATGGATTGGGCAGAGCATGGTGGCTTCTTCATCTTTTCGGATAGGTGTGCTCGAAGCTTCCCTGTTTTCTTCCCTTCTTCTTAACCGTTCCAACTATAGATGGCGAACGAGAGATATCAACGGAGACCAATTCAGGCAGTCTAGATCGTCTTCAAAACCTGATGCTGTGCCTCCACGAGATAAAAATGGGGCAGCTCGATATTCACAACATCTACCCTTCCAAGTCTTTTGCTGTGAATCTGGTACCCACGTAGTCGATCCAGCACAGTCTTACTACGAAGGAATTATTTATCGTGCCGGCACAGACTTTTACAACCTTTCATCAGCGGAAAGTATGCCAATCAGACCACCTGACGCTCCTTGCCTGGATAGCAGCCAAACGTGGTTCTGCAGAGACTTGTGGATACATCAGGCAAAGGAAGGGGTGCGAGTAGTCGACGGGCCGGACGCTCCTCCTGCAAAAGCGAAGAGGGCAGAGCTTGTGGGTGAGGCGATGCTAAAGGGAGAACCTGCCATTGGAGCGAAAGATGATGTTGCGGAACGAAGACAAAACCAAGACGACGCGGACGCGAACGTGGGATCTGATTATGATGCAATGCCAGATTCCGACGACAACCTAGGTGATGCTCCGACAAGAAAGTTGTCCATACCGAACTCCGTGTTCAGGGCTGCGAGGATATTAGTAAATCCAAGATGCGTGACGACATATGCGGGAGTTAGCCACACACAATTGGCCATGGATTTGTTCGGACCAGAGAGAGATGAAGAAAGCAGCCTACCGAAAGGGAGAAGAGGGAAGTATGTATTAGACGACTGGGAGGGTGCGCCGGAGAGTTTCGTTTGTCAAGAGCAAAAGTATGTTCTTTTCTTACCGATAACAGTTCATTCAATAATCAATCTTGGATAGATCAACGGGAGGTCGAAAAGCGACTAAGACGCAACGGAGACTTGGCTTCTCGATCTACGAAGAGGTTGAACGCATCTCTTGAACACTTATCACATCTGATAGAGCATATACTACTTTTTTCTATTGGTTCGGTTGGGTAATATAGAGCTTTGTGAGAAGAATACTAATAATGGATTTATTGACGCGTGACCGCGTACTGTCTCGAGTCATTGCAGAGTCCACCAACCACTACCACAACCACTGTGTACAAAATACCGCGTAGCAGCAATGGCACATCGCATAGCAAGCAAAGTTCCTCATCTGATGACTCTTGCAGATTTATCCCCTGCTCAAATTAAAAGAATTCTCTCTCATGCACACTATCTCAAAAGCATTTCTTTGCCATGGCTTTCCCCTCAGCGGCAGGGCACAAAATCTAAGCTTCGCATGCCATCTCAATCTCTGTTTAACAAGACAGTCGCTTTGGTATTCTCTAAGAGGAGCACGAGGACTAGAGTGAGTGCGGAAACTGCCAGTGTATTGCTTGGCGGGAGGGCTCTATTTCTCGGCAGAGAAGATATACAATTGGGTGTTAATGAAATTATGAGGGATACTGCTAGAGTTGTGGGTGGAATGTGTCAGGGCATATTTGCTCGAGTGGGGGATCATTCAGAGATAGAGGTGAGGTCAAAGTTTGTACGTATGATGATCCGAATGTTTCTTATCATATACAGGAACTTGCTCAATACTCCCCTGTGCCTGTTCTGAACGCCTTGTCTTCTTTGTGGCATCCTACACAAATCCTCGCCGATTTGTTGACTCTTCATGAGCACTCCCACTTGCTCGCCCATCCTGATGCCCAGCCCCCGACTCCCGATTCTGCTATTGCAACTCAACAGGACTCGAGATTTAAAATAGCTCCCCTTCCTCACTTGAGGCCGCTTACTGTTGCCTATATTGGGGACTCTTCTAACGTGTTGCATGACATGTTGGTTACCTATCCTAGATTGGGGCATAAGTTACGAATAGCATCGCCGGAGGATGCAAAATACAGGGCTCCGAAACCGGTTTGGGATCGAGTGGTTGGGTTAGGGTGTGATAAAAGCATTTGGTGGGGTCAGGACCCTGTTGAGGCGGTTCTTGGCGCTGATATCGTCGTCACAGACACATGGCATGTTGCGTTGTCTCTGATGGTAACCATACAAATCTGAATGTTTTTACAGGATCTCGATGGGACAGGAGGCAGAAAAGGAAGCACGATTGAAGGCATTCGAAGGGTATCAGGTCACGGAAGAGCTCTGTAAAAAAGGCGGAGCAAATCCTGATTGGAAGTTTCTTCACTGTCTTCCGAGGAAGAAAGATGAAGTAGATGACGAGGTTCGGCTGTTTCACGGTGCAAACATCCTGTTTCTTAATATCGACTGGTTCTTCTAGGTATTCTACGGCCCCCGATCCCTCGTTTTCCCAGAGTCAGACAATAGGAAGTGGTCAATTATGGCCCTTTTCGAGCAAGTCTTTTCTGTTATATGCGCGTGAGATAGTGCTCTGATATGACTTTTCCATGTAGTTTGTTGTTCGGGAAATGGGATCTGTCTGTCGGAGGAAACGGTAATTAAAATATGCCACCAGTAACGCTGCATGAATGAATGCTGCACTTTTAAATACAATGAGTTGCAGTCAGTCTAGATTTTTATACGATGACAAGCGAGCAGGGGTGGCTGTTGTGCGTCTATATCCATTGCCACTGTTCTGCCCTCGCACCATGATTATCTTGTGAATTCAACTTCAGATTCTGTTGCTACCTTTTTTTGAGGAGTGATGTGGATTATTGTGCATTCACATTCTTGGTTGCTTTAGAATAGTTTAATATATTCAGCTGATCTGTCATTGAACACTCTGGATTCACAACTTTTGCACAATCTCATACTCTTTATCATGGCATGTAGATGATAACACCAACATTCTGACAAGGAACCTGCCAAGAACTATCTGTGCAAAAAGAAAATGGAGCAAGGTTAAATGAGACAGGTTTCTCATAGGCACTCAGTATAACAGAGAAGATACTATAGGTAAGTAGGTAGGGAAAACATAAGAGCCAGCGAGACATATATCCTTCAGTCGTTGCTCGCAGCTAAGGTGTTCGAGCGCCAAAGCCCTGAGAAAAATGGAAAGAATTGTGGCGTAAGCGGTCCGTGGACCAAAAATCACGTGAATGACGTCGTCCTTCGCTGTTCAATAACCTGGCCGGGTTACGCTCCACCTGATCCTCCCTCTTGCTCACTTTTTCATCACCCCCAGCTCAAATGGCCGACCAGGCCCGCGACGTTCACAATCCAATCTTGTTTGAGTGCGCTTGGGAGGTCGCAAACAAAGTCGGTGGTATATACACCGTAATCAAGACTAAAGTTCCAGTCACAGTATCGGAATATGGGAACAGATATTGTCTTATCGGCCCTCTGTCGTACAAATCGGCACCCATGGAGGTCGAGCCACAGGAGCCTACGGATCCTCACTTAATCCAAATTTTTGATTCAATGCGTGAAAAGGGTGTAAAACTTCTTTACGGCAAGTGGTTGGTAGAAGGCTCACCGAACGTCCTTCTCTTCGATACGGCAAGTCAGTTTTCACGGCTCGATGAGTGGAAAGGCGACCTGTGGAATCTCGCTGGCATTCCCACCCCCCCAAATGATCAGGAAACAAACGACGCCATTATTTTCGGCTACATCGTGGCTTGGTTCTTGGGAGAGGTATACGGGAGCTTTTCGTTGAAAGAACTTTTGACCGATTTTTTTCCGTTCTCGCACTAGTACGTTTCCAAGCAATTAACCACTGCAGTCATTGCCCACTTTCACGAATGGCAAGCTGGCGTTGCTATCCCACTTTGTCGAAAACGTCATATCGATCTCACTACCGTCTTTACAACTCATGCCACTCTTCTCGGCCGCTATCTTTGTGCTGGAAGTGTCGACTTTTACAACAACCTCCAATACTTTGATGTTGATCACGAGGCTGGCAAGAGAGGAATTTATCACAGATATTGCATCGAAAGGTCTTCCGCACATTGTGCAGACGTTTTCACCACTGTCTCCCATATCACTGCATACGAGTCTGAACATCTCTTAAAGCGCAAACCAGACGGTGTCCTTCCCAATGGATTAAATGTCGTCAAGTTTCAAGCTATGCACGAGTTCCAGAATCTGCACGCCACTGCCAAAGCCAAGATCAACGAATTTGTTAGAGGCCACTTCTACGGTCATTACAATTTCGATTTGGAAAAAACTTTATACGTGAGCCTCCATCTTTCTTCGTGAAGCTGCAGTGCACCGTTCCAACTTCCCTGTTAGATGTTCACGGCTGGACGTTATGAGTATCGAAATAAAGGTGTTGATATGTTCATTGAATCGATGGCTCGTATGTAACATTCCATCATAGGTCTTCCCAATCTTACCCTTTGTGTGCAGGTTTAAATTATCGTCTTCAAAAAGCTCAGTCGGATGTCTCAGTGGTCGCTTTCATCATTATGCCTGCTGCCACGCAGTCGTATACTATTGATGCTCTCAAAGGCCAAGCCGTGACGAAACAGCTGCGTGACACTGTTACTGAGATTCAGAGTCGGATTGGTGCTAGATTATTCGAGCACGCTATCTGCTCTAACGGGTTTGTTCATCACTTTGAATTTCTCCCAATCAAACGAGGTTTAATCGACTTTCAGCGAACATGGTACCCTGCCAACTCCAGCACAGCTTTTAACAGCGGAAGACAATGTATTGCTTAAACGACGTATCCTTGCTCTCAAGCGCAATTCTTTACCCCCTGTTACAACACATAACATGGTTGATGATGCGAATGATCCCATACTAAATCAAATTCGACGTGTGCAGCTATTCAACAACCACTATGATCGAGTCAAAATCGTATTTCACCCCGATTTCCTAAATTCGAACAATCCGATTTTAGGTTTGGATTATGAGGAGTTTGTGAGAGGTTGCCACCTTGGTGTATTTCCGAGCTATTACGAACCATGGGGGTATACGCCCGCTGAATGCACTGTTGTGAGTAGTTGTATTTCTCATGTTCTGTTTGTTTCCATTCGAATTATTTTTGAACAGATGGGGATACCTTCGATAACTACAAACCTTTCTGGCTTTGGCTGCTTTATGCAGGACTTGATCGAGCGACCTCAAGACGAAGGATGTTACGTCGTCGATCGTCGATCACAATCAGTTGAAGAGTCCGTAAACCAACTTACTGATTATACGTTTACTTTTTGCAATAAGACTCGACGGCAGAGGATCAATCAACGCAATCGCGTTGAACGATTGAGCCCATTGCTAGATTGGAAAAATCTCGGGATCGAATACTCGAAAGCGAGGCAACTTGCGCTCAGAAGAGCGTATCCCGACTCGTTCTACGGCCCTGAAGGTGTCAATGGAACTGAGGAAGAATGGGAGTTTGGCGGTTCTGGATTGGGGTTGGGGGCAGAACGGATGGGAATTCCTAGCATGCCCGCCAGCCCGAAGTTCAGAGGTGGTGTAGCGACTCCTGGAGATATTGGAACTTTGACTGAGGAGGTAGGCCTCGAGTACTCCTCAAAGGTGTCGCGTCCGACTCTGACTACTTACAGATGCAGGCTTTGGCCACCAATGACTATCGGGGAGGGTACAACTGGCCTGGCAGTACTGATGATGAAGAGGACGGATATCCATTGTACGTTGCTTTTGCAATACTGCATGTAGATGTTCCATTGACCAAAATCATCTTCGTAGCCCCTTGGTCATGAAGGTGCGATCCAGGGCGAGCTCAGTTATATCTGGTGCAAGTACTCCTGGAGGTGGCAAGTTTAACAGCTTAAGTGAGGGTGATTTAAGGAAAGCTGATGCAGCGCTGTTGAATGAAGTATAGATATGGTGCACTCCAATTTACCCAGCGCGATTGTCCTTTTGCGAGATATGTTGTACATATTATAAGAGCAATATAGTGCAAATTTATCAAGTGCGAGATATAGGTCAGCGCCGGGATCTGCCTTTAGCTCTTGCTCCAAACCCTTTGAAAGTTGCCTCGTCGTCCGAGTCATCATCGATGATAATTGCAGCAGGAGCATTCTTCCTCTGAATAGTGTTTTGAGGCTTCTGGGTCCTGGAGCTATAGGTTGATCGTAGTGTTGGCGTGCCTTCATCTAGTTCATCAATTTCAGCATTATCGTCAACTGTCATTTTCTCATCATCAGATCCCAGGAACAAAGGTTGGAAGGGTTTTTCCTCTTTCATCCTTCCCTTGGTCCGTGTGTCTTTTTGAGGCCCAGGTGTACAGTTGCGGGTATTCCGCACCGGAAGATCGTCTTCATCTTCCGAATCTTCTGTAGGGACAACAAGAGTATTATGTTTGCCCAGAGTCTGTGATTTGACAGGGAATGACGGATGCTCTCCGAATGTTCTGTCGATTTGTTGAGATCGGTTTTGCGAATTCTCCTTCCAATATACTATTCGTGAACCGTTGAGATCAGAAATACGAAAATGAGTTGAAGAGATGTACCCGAGCCCAATCCATAATCGTTCCCCTCACTGACAGTTAATTCGACGATCGATCGTCCCTCGAATAGATGGTTCTGCAAAAATATGTTTGCGAGTCTGGTACAACAACAATAACCCAAAGGTGTACGCACTTTGTGGAATTTTTTGAAATTAGGTTTGCCCTCCCAATTAGCACGACCTGTTCCTCGCCTTGCAACCACCTGGTCGGTATCTTTCTTGAAGACCTCCATTTCCACCACTACCATGAAGTTGCCTCGGATGTTGCGCTCATTTTCGAAGTCATCAAGAACAGACCATTCCTTCTCACAATCGTCTCGCTGCAAGTCAGGTTTTGAAATGCGTAAATCGTTGAATTCACGGTCAAACGTGTCTTCGTTCTTCTTGCCCTTTCTGATAGATGCTATGGCCTTCATGAATTTCTCGTCCACATCTGGTGGCCCAAACTCATGGGAAGAAATAGTTTGCAATAGGTTTTGGGATACAAGGGCCACTGATGACTGTTGTGAATGTTTAGGCTGTTGTGTATGTGCATCGCGTCTCGTGTCGTTAAGGATCCGCCTCTTAGTGGGTCGACCTGCTATGTTCTCATAATGTTGGTCGTCGTCCACATGATCTGACCTCCTTTTTAGACCGAAGGCTTGGCTATTTGCATGGGGGGACATGGTCCTCTCTTCATCTTGTTCGACCGTGTGCAACACCGATGGTACGGGAAGTTCTTGTCGGATTTGAGTCTCTTCTGGAGGTAAACTTTGTATTTGAGTCGGGGAAGGCTGGATGTCCGTCTCTATCAGAACACCAGACCCGGATTGGCTTAAACGATCTGGGTCACTTTCTTCAAATAGTGCTTTGAACTTTTTGAGAGGGGGTTCCACGCCCGTTGTTTCATTTGTGTTCACGGTTAAACTACTTGCTCCAGTTGTTCCTGCGCGCCGTTTCAATCTCGAAGACCGTGGAACAACCGGGGCCTTGTAGAGTAGAAGTAAGTTTACATGGTTGAGATAAAATTTTTTTTTGGACATACATCGAAATCTACTCCCAGTATAGGCTTCTTCAAGAGGGGGAACGACTTCTCAACTGCAGGTACACTCGAACCTGCATCGATGATAGTAGAATTGTCTACAAAGAGGGGGACATTCATTGCAGTTCCAGCTCGGCGTATAAGCGGCTTCGGATAATTACTCGAGAGTCAAGGTCAACGAGAAATAAGAAGACTCACACGTTGGACGGGCAAAGGTGGAGGTCGTTCTCTCTCATGGGTGACTGACGGAGGTAAAGCCTCTGAGACCGAAGATATGGCACGTTTAACGAGACTTTTGCAGTCTGTTGCAGTATGTGTAAGTAACCGAGATTGTCCTGATAGAGAGGATTGCTCGTTGAAAACTGTGCGTAGAGCGACATCCGGTGACCCGAGAATTTCTTGAACGCAATGCCTTGAGGTTGGAGATATTTGAATAAGAAAAATAGACCGACCTGGAGCGCGCTTTTTAGGTGCAGAGAGAAGAGACACATCCATATTGATTGCAGCTTCCAGCACATGTTTCCTGGAGATGGTGTGGCGACCAAAGCTATAATGAAGTGAGGAATTGAGACACAACCACAGAGGGAGCTTCCCTACTTCTGTGCCTCCTCACGCAAACAATTCCATATTTCTTCTTCTGTCGTTTTTGCGGCCTCATCGGTGACAATAATTAACGAATTCTCCGCCTTGTTCTTTGATAAAATAGTGCGGAACGTCGACAGGTCGGCTTCGGCTTGACAAATGGTCGAGTGTCCCCCTGTGCGAGAAAACAACTCCACTAGTAATGGAGAGACGTGTTGTTCTCCTTTGCGAGTTAAAAGTAGAAACCTGTAGCCTGAAAAGACCTGCAATCTATCATCATCGTACTCCCACAAGCCATCAAAGTGTAAGGATAAGGGTAAGGAAGGATCCAATCGTGGCAAGAATTTTGACGTTGGAGGTAATGTGAAGTCAAGTTCTAATGGAGCGGCACGTCCGCTACTTTTACCCATACTGATGACCTCTGCTAGCCATTCGGGTGTTACGAATAGAGAACCAGATACAAGAGATAGCGTAATAGACGGCTCTAATGATAAGATGGAAGTGACATGATGAGTGCTATCAGGGTGAGGAGTCCGGACGAAGTTTATGCCTGGGCAAACATGTCAGGGAGAATAAAGGACTTGAGGGAAAACACGAATAACCTAGCCTGGCACAATCTTCCAGGGTGCTTTCCTTTGGCTCCAGAATATAGCAACAAAGACGGCGCCACTTGAGTCTGCAGAAGGGCATAAATATATATCTTGGATAACAACATAACTTGCACATACTTGAGTGACAACAGGTTAAATGGGCGTAACACATCGCCGTCTTGCATTTCGATTGTGGAAGAAGAATCAACTTGGAGAGTTTTACCATCCCTTTCGAAAATCATCGGCCGGCTTCTGAGATTGTGTAATTGGACGCTGGGCCTTGTTGTTGGATCTGCCTGTACACTGTAAGGTACGAATGAATTGTCGAAAGGAGCAGTAAAACCACTCACTGCATTGTCAATGCTGTAACTTCCCAATGTAAAGGTTGCATGATCACGCGAAACTTTCTTGTTATTAACTACCAAGTCGGTGTCTCGTCTGCCGAGGGTATAACGTTTTCCAGGCTTGAGCAGTTTCGATTCTACGTTCGCGGTTCATAAAATAAGAATAGAATATATGATGAGCACTTACTCTCAAAATTGACATCACCTTCATTGCCATCGAAGGGACCACTCAAGACCCACATGTTGTTGGTAATAAGAAAAGCAGGTGACTCATCGCGGTCACAGACGCGAATCAACGTGTCAACTCGAATCAAATTTGAAATCCATATATCGTGCCCGTTGATGGACCTCTTTGTAACTGCTTAGACGAAGAATTTGGTTATACGGAAGTAACACATTTAATACGGTACAAGGTAAGCGGACAGTATGAATAAATCAGAATGGTCGAGCCACATCAGTCCGAGTCACAATTATACTACCTTCTCCATCTGAGGCGGTTGTGAAAAATAGACGGTCTCACTCAACGCTCCGCCCTCGCCGGCTACTTGTCCAACGTATTGGGTGGACGATGTTGGGGGTCCCCTATAAGGCTGCTGCCATTGTAAGTGTGGGCGATATTGATTCGCGTGATATCCGATGTGGTGTTGGGAGGCATCAGCGTGTTGATAGATGCCCTGTTGAGGGGGGTCTGTATATTGGTACGAACTTGAATATTGGGCTGGAAGTTGGTCCATACGCAGGTGGTACTGGTAATCATAAGCGCCAGCAGGGTAACCACTTGTAGTTGCTTGTAAGGCACAGGGAACTGGTGGGTGCTGATTAGTGAGATATGATCCAGATGACACCGAATTCTGGTTCTGTGTTATTGGAGGTTTTGATGCAGACCCGGATGAAGCGGGAAACGTCATGACAGATTGTGACGCTAGTGCTATATAGACAATTGTAATGAGAAAAACGAAATGAAATGAGACTGGTCCTCACAGGCTGCATCTGTACTTGGTTCAGCAGGTTTCTGGCCAATTGTTTGTCCATCTGTATTTCCAAAAACCACACTTCCCCATTTGAATTCTCGCTTAACACCTCTGTCCCACAAGACTTCGACAGATTTCGTTTCGTCGATCACGCGCAGAAGCGAAACCTCGAAGACACCGGCACTCACTCGGATCTTGATACGCGACATGACAGGCAGGAGGAGGAGTTCACTACGGATTTTGTCTTGCTTTTGGGCTTTCTTCGCTTCCGCGATTGCCTATTAGATGATCAATGACTGAGGATAGACGTAATGTAGCGAACACAAACGAACGGGATTATGTTGTGAACATAATACTTGCACCTCAACCTTCCGGATGACCTTGAGCACATGCGGGCTTCCAGCAAGACTCTCAGTAGACATTGACTGTTGTTTGACATCCGGTACGGTGTCATTCGTTGGTTGCAGGAGGATGACGTCCTTTTCAACCTCTCGCAAAACCTCATATACAATACCATAATTCGTGCCGTCTCTTGCACATGATACGTGGAAAGCTTTAGAACACTTGCCCTTGGTACACTGTATGGGAGCGCCATGAGCCTTCTGTTTCGTTTTCGGGCAAGCCGAACATTTCTAGTATGTATATCTGAGTTGAATGCCTTAACCAGAGATATGAATATGGGGCTTACCAAATTCCATCTATCCTTGACAATACCATCGACCCCGAAAACTGCTCGTATTTTCCGTCTGGTTCCTTCCGTTGATAGCTCATCTATTTCATACTCATCAACCCAAGTTTCTGGGATAATATTCGCGCATTGTTCGTGAGCCATTCCTCGTGGGGCATCGGCCAAAGAGTCATATAGAGGTAACAAGCCCTCCTGGCTCATTGAGACACACAGACAACATGGGAAGTCTTCTGGCTCTTTGGGCTTTGGTCCCAGTTTGAGAGTAACAGTGGTTTTGGCGCTTCCAGCTTTAGACGGGGGCATTGGTGAAATGGCCTTCCCATCCTTCACCCTCTTGGTTTTTTTTGCTCTCGGTGAAGTTCCTGGATCTTCCGATTTACGCTTGCGTAAGTTGAGTTGTCCCTCTCGACTCCGATGCACTTTCGTTTCGAAATGCTCAAGCTCGCGATCACGTAATAATTGATCAACATCAATACGAACACTTCATGAAGAAAAAATGAATTGTACCAAACGAAGAGAGAAGGCGAAGCTTTACCTGAAATCGACACACTCGCAGATCTTGGCATTTCTACCCAATTCAAGCCAACTATCTAAAGCGAAGTTTACGCTTTCTGCACAATTTAGGCCAAGGTTGAATCCTGCGTGGTACCCACGCGGATAAGTGACGACAAACTCTCCAGCATGCTGGACAAGTGTATTAGGGCGGCAAGAAGACTGTGAGAGGACATTTGGAGAAGCAAAAAAGGACTTGTGCCGAAGAAATTGAGGGCAAGTAGATGCATCCTTCGGGAAGTAGCCTATTCGATTATGCGTGAGAAAAATGGGATGGTATTTAAATTCGAATGTCTACCTCGAAAGGTCTGTTCCAAAGCATTGGCTTTAGCCTGTGGAATGGCGTACCAGAACTTTGGTGCACCAAAATGGATATAGTTAATGCTGAATAGATCCATATCTTCCACATGCCAAGCAAAAGTGGCGCGCCACATCCCGAAGTACAAATAGGGAGTGTTTACACCCGGAAGCCCTTTATTTGATGTGGGAAGAAGACGCGATAAAGCTGATGGGAGGTGTCCGACATTCCAGCACGCTTTCGTATCTCCAAAAAGGGTGCCTAGAGGAGTTTCAACAGAACGACGATAGGTATGATCGGACTACATACCTTGCATATCAGCTCCATACCATGCTGGTTTACTCAAACCACAATTGCGCCAATACTGTCGTTCAAGTTCTTTACAGAATTCGGGTGTGTAGTCGGATGCAGTTGTATTTGGAGGCAACCAGTGACGAGCAAGATCGAAGTCTGCAAGGAATGCAGCATCTTGAACGGCTCTTTCCGCCAAGGTAGCTTCCTTTGCTTCTCGAGTTTGCGATTTACCATCTTTCAACTTGGACCCTTCAACTTTCACTTTGCGAGGCGCCCTATTTTTGCGGTTGGTATGACGTACGTGGTAGGGACCCACGCCATCCACACCAGGAGCACGGAAATCCTCTTGGTTGCATAACTCAGCCCACTCTCTCACACTCATGGTACGTCGTTTCTCTACATTTTGTTGTCGAAACAAGCCCGCTCGACCAACCATGTGTTGTTCAATTGGATTTTTGACTTTGACTGAAGCGAGATTTTTTTTGAACGAAGGAAGTGAATCGGTCCTTCAAGAACTTATGTGAACACGATGAGGCAAGAATCAGACGACGGGCTCACCATTCCTTTGGTGGAATTATCTTAACTATACCGCTGCGCATACCCCAACACTCTATCTTGTTCATGAAGCCCTCGAAGTCCTGAAACTCGTCCCAGTTCGGTGTGAATACAGGAATACCACGCTGAGCAAGTGGATCATCTCGAGGGTCAAGCCAATTCTTCCCGTTAAGATTTGATGATGATTGAAAAAGAGAACTGTCGGTGCCGTAAAAGTGGTCTGGTTGAAAAGGAGGGAATGGAGTGGCTGGACAAGAAGAGGTGAGCGATGGAGTTCGGCTCTCAGACATGCCAGCGATGGAAAGAGATGGCACGAGTCAGAAGTGGAAGCTAGGGAACGTCGTATCGAGTACTAAGAGCCTGTTCGGATGGCGTGCACAGACCTACTTAAGATCCACTCGATCCGCCGAGACAACCGCAAGCGGAGTTTTATATCTATTTCCATGAAAGGATGTGCGTGTCACACGCAACTTTGTATATATACACGTTACGCACAGCCAAAGGCTGTGACAGTGTTTGAAAATGAAACACTTATTAAATATTGATGGGAAACTATGGGGGAAATGCCCCAGGAGCAGCAATATAATTATATAACTGAGACCTGTCATAAGCATGAGAATAACCCTTGTCCATGGTTTTGCCATCAATGCTTTATATTGGCTTGGTGTCCCTTGTGGGTATTGACATGGGGTTTTAGTGACATGATGAAAAGGCTGTGACTTGGTGGTAGCATTTGAGCTGGAGGGTGGCAGAAAGATTATAAGAGAAAGTAGGACAATCCATATATCAATTATGTCTACCCCCATCATAAAAATATATCCTGTCTTCAATGAAGTTTTGATAATACCATATTACAACCCTTTTTAATGATGCACTCAGAACCAAGAGGAAGACTCAATTAGTCTGGAGATGAGAGTAAGAAACTGAAGAAGGAAAACTCTCATCTCCACTTGAGATGTGACATGATATGTCACACAAGATGAAATGAGGATGAAATATTATACTATGTGTAGTATTAAATATATCTATACCATAAGAGAAAGACTTGATCATTGAATAGTACAAACTAACACTAGAAAAGAATGACTAGACTAGGGATTGAACCTGGGGCCTCCTCATTTGCACTGAGATGCTCTACCACTGAGCTATTTGGTCTTGTCCAGACTACAATCAAGACATGGACACAACATGACTCAATGGCAGTACTAATGGTTACTGTCTTACACTTATTGTCATGGTTCTTGATTTAGATATATCAGAATATATATCCAACATATAGAGATAGAGAATCATACTTAACAAACCCAATATTCCCCTTGTAGACAAGACCTCCACCCCTAGAACTGATAGAAGTATAAGACAAACCAGAATATTATTATGCTGTCTCTTCTATATATAATGGGCTTTTTGTTTGGAGAGATCTCAAATTGGTCAATGACTATAACCACTAAATCTCTAGTCTCTAGAGATATAGGAGATTGATAGTATTTGTCAGGTTTCCATTCCAAAGTCCACCAGGACTCTGCTCAGACTTTCATTCTCTCTTTGTAATTATTTATTCTTCTCATTATTTGTTTATCTTGTGTTTAGTTTCTTAGTTCACTCTTTTAGTTAAATTAGTTAGTTACCATCTAGCATCGCCCTCTGGTTGGAACTCCTATGTGTCCCCCTTTATGTAGCACAGTATTATACTGCCTTATATATTCCTTGTTTTATTAGCATAGTTTAGTACTAGTCTACTCTAGACTCTGAGTATATAAATGTAGTTACAACCACTTGTATTCTCCAGTTCAAATATCATCTTAGACTTATCTCTCCTCTCCCCTTGTTCCTTGTGACAACTCCTTGGAGTTCCTACTGCTCTTAAGTTGTGTCTTAAAATTGGAACAACAAGATGTGGTAAAGAGCACAGCTTCTTATAAGCTGAAGCCAAGTTCTACTCATTTAGAAATTCCTTTAGAGTTCCTTCCATACTTGAGATTCAGTTCTTAACAGTATATTCGAACTCACACTTCTTATATCTTATTCTAGCTATTATTGATTGGGTTGTACTTGATTAATAGGATCTCATACTTTCTCTCTAATCATCCTCTGCTCTTATACTCTATAACTCATACCCAATCTAAAAGCAAGCAGAACATGCTGAGAGCGATCCATCACTCCTCTATAGTTTCTACTCATCCTGCTTCTATGTTTGGAACATCTTCACACCCATCTAATATTTTTGGTAACCTAGATACTAATGAGTCTATTAGTACTAGGTTGGGAGCTCACATCAATGAAGTTACTAATCCCTTAGGAACCCCTTAGCTGTTATGCCTGATCTTGAAGACTGACTTGAATAGAACGGTAGGAGGGGAGGAGGGCTTCAAGAGTCAAACAAAACTCAGGCAAGGTAACTAGGACTAGTGAGGTACTAGAAACTAAACAACTAGGATTTCAACTCTAAGGTTATAGTGGTAGCTAGGAACCCTATTTATAGTAAGTCTACTAACCATAACCCTAAAGGTGAAATAGGGGAGTGAAGGGGAAAGGAAAAGAGAAAAGACCAAAGGTGAGTCAAAGGCTGAATGAAGCAGAAGTGGAGTAGGGCCTTGACTAATATGTGAGAGAAAAATGATATAAAAGGAAGTGGGTCTAGAACTAAGATACTCCTAGGCCAGGCAATGGGCTAGGCATGAGATAATACATCTGAGTAATGAGTAAAAGAGAAAGAAAAATATAACTGAAAAACTGGGCATTACAATATTCTGCACTTCAATGATTTTCATCCCGAAAATCTATCTGGGGGCTTTTGGGTGTGAGTCGTAAAAGTTGTCAATAGCAGCCTGTATATTTGTGATATTTTTCTTTGGTTC